>VXBL01005504.1:130124-185894 GCA_013400195.1 Aramus guarauna | reverse complement strand
GAGGAGGAGGAGGAGGAAAAAAAAAAGGCATTACCTGATAGTTTTGATCATGCTGAGCCCCATTTCAACACAGCAGTGTGCGTGGTCCTGGCGAGGTTCTGGGAGCCCTGACACGCAGTAGTAACAGTCTCCCAGGATCTTTATTCTGAGACAATGATGTTCCTAAATGTAATTGTATAGAAGAGAAAGCAAAGATTTGCAGTTATGTTTTCATAATTTTAAGATCAATGTGAAAGCAGTTGAAAAAAGTACTGGAAAAAAAATATTAAAAACTTGTTGCTGGATGTTTCCTGCTTTTGATTAGTGCAATCTTGATTTATTTCACTTTTGAAATAAAGTACCTTTACATTTTCAGTTTAAAAGGATATAGTGATTTTTGTGTTATGCTAGTGAGATATGTCCTTGCTGATGGTGAGAAAGGCTTTGTCAGAGTAAAGCTGGAAGCTAGGCCAAGGATTCAGAAACGCCAGGTGAGATAATGAATAACCCATTTTAGACTGTATTTCTGCAGGGCATCCTTTCTGCCCCTTTTGTACACTGGAAATAAATGAAAAACCTCTTTCCTGCCACAGATAAACAGTTCCCACCTAGTTTCCACTGTCACACCGAAACATTCCCAACATCTATAGGAGCTAATCAAGTATACGCAAGCCAAAGATATCAAAGAAGATGTCTTGCATTAGGCTTCTACTGTGGAGAAATGACATTTATTTGGCATCCAGCTAAAGACATTCTTTACCCTAGGAGCAAATACTGAATTTCATTGCTTGAATACTTATTAACAATAACTTTATAGACTGAAACAACATGTTACTGAGTGATTGGTCATTACTGTGGAAGATCCTTTTCTAGTGATCAGAAATACCTGAGTTGCCAAAACTTTTGCAGCTCCTAGGGAAGCAAAACAAGTGAGCCCAAGATTAGTTGTAAATTTGCCCAATGTATTCTGCTGGCTTGGCACTCACAGGAGACAATCAGTGCACAGGAACACAGACCAAAATAATTTGAAAACAGAGCTGCAAGTGCCTAGGGGCGGACAGTATTACAAGTTGAGTCAGGGAAATGTTTTTATGATGGAGAATCATTGAAATAATAAGTGTGGTATTACCACTCAATCAGTAAAGCTGCGATGACAAAACATAAAAATGAAGACTGGTCATTACTGGATAGTGGGATAATAATTTGTAAAAGTGGTTCATTAGATGACAGCAAAATTTGCCCTGTGGTATTTATTTCCGTTTTTCTCTTCTCTTTCTCTCTAGCGACCTGTGGTGGAGGGTACACTAATCAAAGAAGTGGGGACACACTAAACCCACTGGGGAAGAGAGAACTTCAAGTAGGACACAGGAGCAAATGTGAATGCTGATTGTGCCTCAGGAATTCAGTACTGGCCAAATGACTGGGACTCCAGGTTATTATTCAAGATTTTGCCTAGGAATAATGAAGCTTTGTAGTCAACCTCAGACAAGTTTTTACAAATCCTAGAGTGGCAAAGGGACTTGTACCCAAAGCTTTTGCAGAAGTCAGCTGAAGCTTTAAGCATGCTAGCGAGGGTAAAATCTGCACTGGGCACAGGGCCAAAGTAAGCTGATTCACCCTGAAATCTCCTTAAACCATCAGTAGGAGCTGACTGTGTTTGAAGCTTTGGCTAAGTCTCTAGCTAATACCACTGCTGGCACGCAGAGTGCAATGCCTAGCTGCCCAAACTTCACAAGGAAATTCAAGATTCAAGTCAGGCTTCTAAAATGCCAACATTCATACTTAAGTCTGCTCTTTCCTTGTCCCCTTCTCTTCAACCCCTCCACAGACCCACACAAGCAAATATTGGGTATTTTTCATATGGTTGCAATGGAAATTGTACATCCTAAAATCCACCAAAATATTCATTTTTTACTTGTTTCCTCCTCAAGGGAAAGAATGAGAGGTTCAATTTTACCACACTTATTTTTTTCCTGTAGAGTGAAACTAGGAAACTTTAATCAAGTAGCGAGGACTCAATGGCCTAAATCAGTGCATGTTAAATTGTTAGTGGGCTTCCCTAAGCTTCTCTCTATGTTCCTTGGTTAGACAAAATGCAAAGAGATAAAGATATTACAAAACACAGATTCTAAAATTCTTTGGATTTTCTATTTGTGCCATTCAATTGATTCATATTCTAATTCCCATTTTCTTTTACATCTACAAAGTAAAAGGAGCATTTATAATGTCACATTGGTTTGACTGAGGTGGAGTAAAGCAAAAAGCAGCACTTTAAGTCCATTCAGACCTGCTACAAATACATTACAACTGATAACCTCACAGTATAATACAGAGGGAAAAAAAAAAAAAAAAGGAAAAGCAGTCAATTTCCAGGAAAGAAAGAAAGACAAGTCTCAAGTAGTACTGTATTTTAGTATTACAATTAAAATTTTAAATGCAACATTTATAATGCAGTCTTGCACCTGTAGTACCTGCCTATCTGAAGATGTGGGAATCCCCTAGAAAGTGAGCATCTAATTCAGCACAGTTAGAGAACATAGTCTGCAACAGCAAAAATCTCAGCTGTTTTGTTCTTGATGACTCATTTAAACTAGTTGAAGTGCTGATTCCATAAATGACAGATGAGACGTCTGTCATCTGGCTGCATGTCTACTCATTTGCTGAAAATCAGAACAAGGCTGACCACTTCAAAAAGATGTGATTTTTTTTTTTTTTTTTTAATAAGAATAAGAAAGAACAAGACCTGTTAATGAGGGTTTGATGTATGTGAGTGCATGTGTGTGACACGGGAAATCCTTTCAGCTGCACACGAATGTATGCTTTTTCTTGTCAAGATATGTCATCTCTTCACTTATTTGCCAAAGCTCAGGAAGCCATCTATGGATTGATATATCCAAACGGAGCTGACTATATTTAGGTGTCCATATGTCAGCCAGCAGTCAAGGCTGCCATTACAGTCAAAGGAGAGCCAGGCAATGCAGTCAGGGAAGTCTAAGATTCAGCTAACAGCTAAAGCAGTTGGCTGGGCTGCAGTTCAATTGTCTACACATAAGCTCATGGTGCATCAGTAAGACCCCTGGGTATGTGAGGCACCTGTACAGGACTAACAGACGTGACATAAGACGTACAGCCCTCTGGAGCAGTGCAAGGGCCAGGCAGGGCGTCTCTGTTGGCACAAGAAGCCACAAGGAGCACTTAAATGGCTCCTTGTCTTCCTTATTTTTCTTGTTAATGAAATCATTATGACTGTTAAACATGAACTGTGTTACAGTCTGACCATACCGTCCTTACCCTTTTTATTCTTCTCTTATTATTCCCATCATACCTATTTCAAAAGTAAACTGTGGATTTTTTATCACTGGAAATGTTTCAGCTAGAAGAAGATAATTCAACAACTGCCAGGAAGGACAGAGGGTTAATAGTATCTGCCTTTGGCAGAGGAGGACTAGGTGGTCTCCTGAGATTCCCTCCGATAATTCTGTAGTTTAATCACATCTACAGTTTAGACTAGATGTTTTGTCAGGCTGGTTGTATTAGTACATTAAGGTTAGATTCATGGCTAATGTGGGTAGCCTTGTTGTAGTGTAAAGAGGAGACTGAGTTTTGTAACGGCCTACCTACTCTTCAGTCGTATAAAATTATAATAACAGCATTCAAGATTTTCCTCACACTCTAGAGCTCAAGTCCCCTTCCTAAAACCATCTCACTGCAACGGTATCTAAGAGTTGCAATTTAATATTAAATGAAAATGAATGAAAAATATACACATGCAGCTTCTAATTTGTTCCACTTGAAAGATTAAGGGACTTGATTCTGCCAAAATCGATCGAAATCAGTGGAAATCTTGCCTGGGGATACTGAGCAGACTTCAACACTCAACTATTAATAATAATAATTCTAGATGAATTCAGTGGTAATTGATAAGAAATCTTTTTCCAAACCACCTTAATCCAGAGCGAAAGAAAATATGCAGATTTTTCATAAATAATTACCTCATATGTATGATTTTTTTATGTTTAAACTTATTAAATACACCCTTAGTGACTGGAAAGGAAGAAAAGCAAATTGGCATAAAGTGGAACTGAAGAAATCTCAGATTACTGAAAGATACAGTCAGAAACTTAATTAATATTTCTTGTTTCCTTGGGCTAAATTTCTGATGAGGGGAAATAAGTGATTGTGTTTTATAAGTTACACCACTTTTTCAATTCTGCCTGTGGTGAATTAATTACTTCACCTACTTTTGAAGGGAATCCCATAGGCTGACTAAGAGCCCACAGAAAAGTCCACATTCACAACTTTTATAATTTCAAGCTAAAAATTTAGAACATTGTGGATAAGAAATTATCTGAGACTGAACTGCAGAACAAGGAGACCATACACGTAAATCTCCTTTTAAGAAGCGGCCAGAGTGGGAGGAGGCAGGGACTTGGCCTTTGTGTACAAGAGCTCAGTTCCTGAAACATTTGCCAAAGGTGCAGGAAACCCAGATAAAAGGCCTTTCTCAGCATGAATGGGTCTAGGCCAGAGCTCTTAATCAGCAGGCTGGTTCGGGGTTGGCTGGAGAGACAGGTCCATCCTAATTCCTCCTATTGCAGCTCTGTCACTTTGGAAAACAGAGCTGGGACCTTGACAGAGCCAGATGGAGGGAAGTTCTCGAGTCCAGGGATGCAGGCAGAAAGGAGGACCTGGTTTGGGTGACGACTGCAAGGACTGTTTCTATTGTTTATATGCATAAAGGGAAAAATGTGGCAATCTTTCATCCTCTCCCTGGAGCAGGGAATATTACAGCCCTACATTAAATTCTTTTACCATAGTTTAACAGATCATATAAAGAATGCTTTCTTTTTTCCTTTAGAATAGCCTATAGCAGGTTGGTTAGGACTCCTCCAGGTTGACAGAAAGTATAAGCATGTGGTCTCTCATCCTGCAGAAGGAACTGAGGTACGTTCCTGCGTGAGTTTTCTAACATATTATACCAACACCTCTGTCCCTTGCCGTACTGTGGAAGAAAACCACCTGTGGCTGTTGTGTCTGGTGAGAACCATCCTTGCCAGCTAGTGTTAATTACTAGATTATGCCAGTGGTTTTAGGCAGAGAAATCCATTAGGGATGTGTGTTTCTCTTCTGCTAAGGTAGGAGCAATTCTGCATAGGAATTCTGCCCCTTAGGAATTTCTAGGACTGCAGATACATAAAAGGTGAGGTGGACATTTCTCAAGAATATACTTGTGAAGCCTAAATTTCATTGAAATTCCAATTTAGTAAACAAAGTGGTTTGGGGTTTTTTTGTTTGTTTTGTTTGGGAGTTTTTCGGGGGTTTTTTGTTTGTTTGTTTGGTTGGTTGGTTGGTCTGGTTTGGGTTTTTTTTAGGTTTGGATTTACGTATCTCTTAGTTCCTAAATCACAGAGAGATTTGGAAAAAGAGATTTTATTGAATCTGTCATTTTCATCTGCCTTTTTTCATAAAGTGCCTGTAAATTATCAATTCTAAAAGTGTTTTGTGGACTGGGGTTTTATTTGACTGCGCAGGTCTTCTGATGATTTACTGGGCCCTTTAGCATCTGAAATGCTACAACTCTAATAAGAACATTGTTTAATAGTGTTGTTTTTTCATTAGTATTAGACAATTAGTTATTGACACTGGTGAGGAGGGAAAACACCCTATAATTAAGCACTGCAAAAAGAGCATTCACTCCTTCCCATTACTATAAATTCATACCATGTCTTTATAATTAACTAAATATCAGATATGTACACTCATAATCCAGTTAACTCTGCTTCTTAATACAGTACCCCAAACATACATGCATGAAGAAATTCACGCCTTTATTTACTGATATATACATTTAAACAGGACAGGGGTTTTTTAGGGAGTCTGTAGAGTCCTGCAGGTTATATGCCGGAAAATCATTTCACAAAAGAACAAAGCACTGCCAGCTCAGAGGTTAAACGTGGCAGGGAACACTAAAGCACTGCAACAGGAGTGTCTTTACTGGGGAAACAAAGAGCCTTTAACACCTCCCGCTCTTCCCTCCCTGACATCAGCTGGTGCAGGTGTTGTACTGGGGCCATACGCTGGTGCGTTCTTCTGGAGCTGCTGGTTAGGCTGGTTTCCACCCCTGGCAATGCTGGTCACAAGACTGGTAATACACTGTGGAAGGAATTTTTGGCAGGTTGTCTGTAATCTCCCAAGAGAGAAGTTAACCCAAGTTACAGAAAGAGACCACCTCTCAGAAAAAATAAAAATAATAATAAAAAAATTAATCAGTTCTTTAATAAGCAAAAACAACCTGTGATTCATGTTACATAAATAACTCTCTTGCTAACACCAGGCTAGTGACACAAAGAGAAAAAAGGCTGATATTAAAGTGTGAATTTTCCGTTCAGCATCTACTCTTCCTCTGAGTAAGAAGCGCTGGTAATCTGGTTTATCATATGAGAGCTGATGAGACTGAGAAGAGATGTGTCTTACGGGCCAGTCATTTTATTCTTACATGAAACCTATGGATTTTAATCTTTCACTTTCAGCATCAATGCTTCATATTAAGAATGGGTCCAAACTCAAACCTAAGAATCTCTGTATGTTCATCTTTGTATGTGTGTCTAGATTGAAATAATGTGGCTTGATTTTACCTTTAAGTCTCAGCTGCTGTTGCGACAAAGCTTACAGACGTCTGCTCCTCAAGGGTTTAACTCTTTCCTCTTTATAATATCTGAAACTGAATCTACTCACAATGTAGATACATTTAGAAATATGACAAAAATTTTAAATCATACTATCAGCTGACATTTAGGACTGCAGAGAAGGCAGAGGAAAAACAAACATCAAAAATAACTTATTTCATCAAATCAGGACCTTTTTTAGGCTTAAGCATTTTACCGAATGCCATCTTATTTCCCTTCTCTCCTCAAAATTTCTGCCTAAGGAAAATATTAATATTAATATTAATTAAGTTTCTGTTTGGGCCTTTCAGTAGACAGATATACAGGGAAATCTTTTCTTCATCTCTGTTTTATGCCAATTTATTTTTCTTCCTTTCCAACTGTCACTTTTATCTTTAAGAACTATAAATCTTTCACAAATATCATAGCATGATTAGAAAGGGGAAGTGGCTGTACATAACATAATATTAAATTTCTTGTAAGAAAAATTGAACTGAGTTCTAATTTTTTATTCAAAGTGCTCTGTGGTAATTATACAGATATTATGGAATGTGTTGTTATTAATGATATGCATCAACATATGCTGTAATACTTGATGTAACAGACTGAAGATTAAAAAAACTCTCAGAGCTCTTATTGCTTCTGCCTTGCACAAGAAGAAGGAAGACTGAACAAAAGAAACAAGAAACTAAGCTAAATTACATTCTTCAGTAAGCTGTGAAATAGTGTCTTAATATTATATGATTTATGTAAGATGATAGAGCAGATAAAACAATCCTTTATATGCTATTATAAAATACTACTTTTATTTAGAAGTAAATAAGGATTTATAAGGATTTTCCTTAAAATCTAAAGAAACTCTCTCAAGCTTTCTGCAACTGACCCTTTTGCTGTGATAATAATTCTTAGCAAAACCCAAGAATTTGAGTAACAGTGTCTATTTTAAAGAGTTATGATGACTGTAGTTAAGCTGATTAAGAACTAGTTAAGTGATAGATCTGAAATCTAGATGTGAATGTGTAATCCTCATTAGTGGAAGACACTTCTAGGGAGGTTTTGAAAGGACCCCTTTCCAAAAGGCTTGTGAAGGATTTATAGGCAAGTATGAAACCATCACTAATAACATTTGCAGAACGAATAAGGCTGGTACAACAATCAACTGCCATGTATGTGTGTCTAGATTGAAATAATGGTGGTCATAATCAGACAGCAAGACCATAAAAAATCCAGAATAATACGTTTCACTACAATAATGTCATCCCTGTATGTTCAGAAACACATGATCTTTGGACAGTGATGAAGGAAAGAGTGAACAGGAAGAATAGTGATGATCTACCTCCACCACACTAGTGGAGGTTAGTCCAGGAACACTGCTTTCAGTGCTAGTACCTGTGCCGTAAAAGAGATTATGAACAATTGGAGGCGGCCCAGAAAACTAGCCCAAAAAATATTTGAAGCAATAACTCTTACAGGGGAAAAAGCTTCACAATGAGCTTGGTCTGTTTCTTTTATCAAAAAGAAACCTGAAAAGTAGCTTGATCAAAGCACACAAATGTATTCCCAGAGAAAATCTGTGGATACAAGTTGGCTCTTTTGTCTAGGAAAAACAGGTTATAGCAAGAATCAATGGATGTAATTCAAAGTGAGAAAAAAAATCAAATGAGAAACAAACTATACCAAATTAACAGTGAGTGTTAAGGCACTTGAATAGACTCCCAAGATACACAAGTATTTCTCCATCTCCTGGGACCTTCAGAAGAAGACTTAGCATTTTTCCAAAAGATACACATTTGCAAGGTGTGAAAGCTTCATACAATATCAGCTGGGTAGGTTGAAAGGTCCATGTAAATCACAAGTCCTTAACATTTGGGTCATGGACCGATTAGTGTTCACTTCCAAAATTCTCCAAAAGCAAAGGTTAAGTCCAATACAAGATTTAGGCCCTTATGTTTTAGGCAGCTGGCCCTCCATAACAGTCTAGAATCCTGAGTAAGGATTTGTTTCCTATAAGTAAGTCTTTGTTTCCTATAAAGTACAGAGGGGCAGTTCATCAGCTTGGGCTGGACAGAAACACCAAAAGCCAGGTAGAACTTTTGTTCCTCTCTAGGGCTGTTGGGCATCTCTATTATCAGGACATCAGACAGGTATCATGACATCCAGGCTTCAGAAGCCATAACCAAGGAACACAATCAAAATGCCTTTCTTTTTAATAAATTTTTATTAGTCATGGTTAGATCACTCTAATCTTGGTAGTAAAATCTCTTCAATTTCTACAGTGACTCTTCCCTGAATCTTCTGCATTTCAGAGGGTTGATCTAGACAACTGGATTAGTCTAATCAATGATGTGTAGAAGAAAAAAGCAAATTCACAGACCAGGAAAAAAATACATGAAGGAGCCTAAAGTCTTGAATTTAGTGCCTGGGAGATTCACCTGAGGGGCAACTGTCCTGATGATGAAGTTTTGCAGATACAGAAGTTCTGTCATCCTAAACTCTGCAAATTTCTGGGTAAGACATTAACTTCTTGGCTGTATTAGAGAAACTACTATATTTATTACTGCTTCATTAAAATAAACTCACCTACATTTTTGTGATACCTACTTCTGTTTCAGCACATTCAGACCTCTCCATTTATCAGTTTAGGACTGCAACAGAAAGATTTCTAGAGGGTTTAAGTAGGAGATGTATGACAAAACACAGAGAGGGGGAAAACCTCTGTGCATTTAAAGAAGCACAATTTTCATTTCCTATAAAATATTAAAACCAAGCAGGGAAGTGCCTTCAGAGTTAAGTAGCAAGTGAAGGAAGATTCTCTGGATTACACTTTTAGATGTAAATGCCTTCCTTGTTTTTAACTGCTTTATTATATCTAGTCCTTCTATACAAAATCTCTATGGGTTAAATACAGTTTATGGAATGATTAGAAAATATGGTTAATGATCATGAAAGAAGAATTTATTCTACCAAGAATGCTAAGCAAAATTGAAATGTAAAGAAAGACAATAAATCATATTGTGTACATATTCTTCCTAAAATATTTCTGTGACATATATACATTTAATTTGGTTTAAAATATGTTTCTTCAATTAGAGTGGGTATTTTTGTTAAGCCATACAGAAGCAGACATTACTCCTACAAGTTTTCTTAAAAGACAGGACTGAGGTAATTTCTTTCACCCTGCTTGGTTTTAATGTAGATCAGAGCTGATGGAATTTTTTTGTTTGCAAAACAAATATTGGAGATTGCATTTACCAGTTTGTCAGTGTCCAGACAATGGGTTATGGCATCACTCTCTACATGGGAAAAAACATTGCTATTTGAGATAAAAATAGCTGACTCAAAAGTGCTTTGAATAATTACAGAAATGCTTTCTTGACTTTAATTTGCAAGCTAAGATACGACACTGAGGGTCTTACTTATGCAACATGTGCACAAATAACCAATATCCCTGAACCAGAAATGTATAAAAATTAGTGAGGGAGGTAGATGTGTACGTAAGAGCAAGTCACTCTAGGATCCATTTATAGTAAATAGAGAGCATGGTCAATGATATTCAGAATGTAATTTCTGTTTTCCCATAGTAGGTACCTACACTTGGTTGGATAAATTATAAGCTAAACTCAATTAAATGTACTTCATTGCCTACACTTCCAGCCTTATTTCCAGCAAGGAGCAGAATTACAAAACTTCCTTAGAAACTGTCCTAGAAGATCTGCTCTCATGCCGTTCTTGGTCTAGCACTACAGAAGCACAAAGTTCTGACGACTATCTGAGCCCTCACTTCCTATCAGAACTCATCATTTTTGATGAAACTTGTCAGTTTCTTTCAACCTCAGTGGCTGTATAAAATCCCAGTGGGGAAAATCTCAATTAATATTGTTCAAAGTGATCACAGGGTCTTTTCCAAAGCTCCCAAATACAGATCCCTTTGCAAATAAACTGTGTTTAACTCACGTGTGCTAGTCGATCAAATCTGGCAAAGAGTTCATTCAGCATTCGAACCAATTCCTGGGCTGACAGAGTTGTGGAGAGGTTGGTGAATCCTTTAACATCTGCAAAAAGGATGCTAAAAAAAGAAGAAATATTAATATTCAAGGTTATTTCATTTGATAACTGAATGTGCTAAGTTACTTTCTAGAAATTTACAGGTGAAGGACCATTTTAAAGTCATGCTACCTTTGCTCTAGACTTTTGAATATTCTGAAGTACTAAATACAAATATTGAAGGGACTAAAGAAATACTACCAAGCAGGAGAAAGGGTTTTGCCAAAAATGTGTTATGCAGTTTTGGAATTTCAGATCATTTAGGAAGATATATTTAAGTGTTAATAAGCAAGGTTGTCCCCATTTATCAGTGAGAAGACTGAAGCATAATGCATCCATAATATAGAGGGCTGCATAAACTCATAGACTTGGCACCCAGCTGTCTGTTAGTATCTGAAGGTGTTCTTTGAGGTTGGGTTTATTAATAGCTGTTTTTTACAATGGGTTTGATTTCATCGATTTCAATTTTTAGTGTGATTTTCAGGCTTTACTTATCTATCTGTCATACAAGACTCAAATCCTAAGACAACAGACAGATTCATGACAGTCTTGATATATCCCAGGCTCAGGCCAGCTTTATTGCATCTAATTTTAGGGACTTGACAGAAGTACCTGAGTTAGAAGTGGAGTACACTCTATCTAATATATGAATCTTTATTTGTCTGATTCCTTGTTCTTTCCATTGACTTCACAGAGAGCCCAGTGTCATTATACTTTGAATCTAGGTGCATCAGATTGGGTGCTTAAAGTTGTGGTAGGATCTTAGTCAACAAACTAGTTGCAAACAGAAGTCTAATCTATATTGCAGCAGCCAGTGAATTTTCTAGCTGCAAGACTTTGGCTGTTCATCATGCACAACTTTGGCTGTTCATCATGCCCACAATGAACGTGTGAGAATATAGAGAAACATACACACACATATAAAGTTAGTGCTGTGCGAGTGGCTGTACTTAACAGCTGAAGAATGAAAAGTATTGCCTACTTTAAGAAGTTGTAACATTCAAAAAGATACATATCATACTTGCACAGACTGGAAATAACCCAAATGAACCTCATTAGCACCTCAAAGTCAACTAATGACTTGGATTACAATCTGAGTAGCTGATCTTTCATTTGTGTTGAATGAGATCACAATTTGCCAGTGTCAGAGAATCACTAATGTAACCAGTAATAAATACAGTAATGATGAGGTGGACAATAAAATATGACTAGTGATAATTCAACTCATCTTCAACAAAAAACCCTAACTGGACACTAATTTTCGGAATTCATATTCCATTCATTTAGGTAGTGTTCATTATTCAACATTTAGGAAAAAATAAGGTGAAACCCTGTTTTGAAAAATCTAGTCCCTGAAATCTGTACTCTAAAGCACACAGAATTTTCATTCTAAAACTCTTTCAAATATGAATTATGTTTCAACTTTTCACTCCTGAGTACAACCCTTTTCCATTCAAACAGAAGGGCCATCTTCTCTCTATTCTGATTCTTTTACAGAAACACTTACTTTGAGAATGAAAAAGTGTAATGTAAGACATTTTAATGTAGTGCAATTCAAACCTTTTGTAAAGGTCCTTGATACTCTCCACCAGATTTAATAAAATAATATGTCTGAGCTACTGCAAGGCCACGGAAGAAGAAGATAATCAATTTACGCTTCTGCAGAAGTCCAAATTATGTTTATTGAATTCATCCAGACAAAGTTATATTTGGGTTTCATCAAAAGGCCAAGTACATGCTTTCCTAGCAAACCATGTCCCATCATATTCAAAGATGCTTATTTATCACTTCCTTCAGTGACGGACACTCAATCATTTGCCCTTGTGGTTTAGGACAAATTTATGGCAAATATTTTTGGCTTAGCTAAATATTCTAATGGTCAGGAACCCCAATAAAATCAGAAATTCTGTAACATCGTGAAGAGGAAGCTGATCATTCTGGTGTAAATGTACAACGAGGACTTATTACTTTGAGTAGCAGCTCAGTAGCTATCACCTTCCCACTAACTAATTTCAGGAGAGACAAATTTAGAGAGGGGAATAAAAAGGGAAATGAAATTAGGAAAATTATAAGAATAATTGAATGAAAATGGCTACTAAACAGAGGAGCCACGTGACATGTTTACATCCTTCAGAGCATCTTACAAGTCTTCATCTCATTTTTCAGCATGTGGTGTTAACCAGAAAGTTGTGGCAGAATCTGTGACCACGTGCAGGCAGGGGTCCCCTTTCTGTGCCAACCTGACCACTTAATTAAAGTGAAAAAATACACAAATGGTCCAGCCGCCAGTGCTCAGTTCAAATGGGTTTTGCCATGGCAAAGGTATCCAGCCATCCTAATAAGTAAAAGAAGGCAGCAAAGTGCTTATCTGCTCAGTGATTAAATAATGGTATACTAATTTTCTAATTTATGAATGAATAAAGGGACAGAAGGGAAACTTTCAAACAAGAGACACTTAGAAGTATCTGAGACCTTAAATATTAAAGACAGTCTCCTGCACCCACCTGACATTCTCATAACGATGAATGTAGATCTTATGAAACTGGTGTTGCAAATGTTCATCTTCTACATTGGTCATATCATTTATCATTTCCAGGACTACAAACCGTGGCAACACAGAGAGCACCAACCGTTCCTAAAACAAAGAGGAAACCAAAGTGTCACTATCAGTCTGAATTAGTACTTCACAGGAAACTGAGCTCTGCCCTTTTTAAAGAGCTGCATAACTGGCAATTTAAGATATGACCCTGCCCTCTAAAAATTCAAGATCAGACTGATTGCGATAATTCACATTACTCACCTGAGTCCAGAATATGGACTCTTCTCTCTCCTTCCCTTCCTAGAAGTTCTTCTCTGTAGTGTTTTAAGCTTACTTGTTGTTTATTTAAAGTTCCATCCTACTTATTACCTCCATTGCAAACTTCTCACTAAACATGACTTACAAACATATCAAGCACTGCATTTCAAGCAGTAGTAACTTGATTAACAGATATAGGACAGAGGAATTTGAAAGTTGGGTAAGATTGTTATTGTTGCTTATTTATCAGAAATTACAGATTGTGTGTTTAGCATTCATAGAATCATAGAATCATTTAGGTTGGAAAAGACCTTTAAGATCATCAAGTCCAACTGTTAACCTAACACTGCCAAGGCCACCACTAAATCATGTCCCTAAGTACCACCTCTACGCAACTTTTAAATACCCCCAGGGGATCATGACTCAACCACTTCCTTGGGCAGCCTGTTCCAATGATTGACAACTCTTTTGGTGAAGAAATTTTTCCTAATATCCAATTTAAACCTCCTCTGGCACAACTTGAGACCATTTCCTCTTATCCTATCACTTGTTACTTGGGAGAAGAGACCAACACCTACCTCACTAAAACCTCCTCCTTTTACGTAGTTTTAGAAAGCATTAAGATCTCTCCTGAACCTCTTTTATTCCAGGCTAAACAACCCCAGTTCCCTCACACGCTCCTCATAAGACCTGTTCTCTGGACCCTTCACCAGCTTCATTGCCCTTCTTTGGACATGCTCCAGCACCTCAATGTCTTTCTTGTAGTGAATGGCTCAAAACTGAACACAGTACCAGGGGTGCGGCCTCATCGGTGCTGAGTACAAAGGGATGATCACTTCCCTAGTCCCAGGATGCAGTTGGTCTTCTTGGCCACCTGGGCATACTGCTGGCTTATATTCAGCTGGCTGTTGACTGACACCCCCAGGTTCTTTTCCATCTGTCAGCTTTCCAGCCAGTCTTCCCCAAACCTGTAGCATTGCAGGGGGTTGTTGTGACCCAAGTGCGGGACCCAACACTGAGCCTTGTTGAACGTCATACAATTGGCCTCGGCCCATAGATCCATCTTGTCCAGAGCCCTCTGCAGAGCCTTCCTACCCTCAAGCAGATCAACACTCCCACACAACTTGGTGTCATCTGCAAACTTATTGAGGGTGCACCTGATCCCCTCATCCAGATTATGGATAAAGATATTAAAGAGAACTGGCCCCAATACTAAGCCCTGGGGAACACCACTTGTGACTGGATATATACATTTAATAAACTGTACAATTAATAATAAAACCAGAGAATAAATAAAGCAAAAAGTATGCAGAGTAACCTGACTCCACTTAGTGAAAGGACAGCATTTAGACAAAGCTTAGTTGTCTTGTCAAAGATCAAAGACACGGATAATATAAACTAATGCACACCTAAGAAATATTTTATGGGAAAGATCTAGCCATAGACTAGTTTGTATGTTAATAGAGTTACAATAGTTAATAGGAACTAAGCTTTAAAGTGACTTGGGAAACTCAGGGTCTTCTCAACAGTCTGCGGCATTGAAGTGCTTACATCATTCTGACAAATGAGACTGGGTTTCAAAGTTCCTCAAAAACTCTATATGTAATCTCAGAAATAGGCATTTATATGTGTCAGTGAAGCAGGTTTCCAGGATGACTCATTTGGCTTGTGGCCCACTTTACTCTTTTTCGAAGATCCCCCCCAGGACAGATTGTGGTCTGAGCTGTTCTACTGACCCAGAGCTGACCATTCTTTTTCCCAAAGGCTTTGTACGATCTCCCTGTCCCATAATGGATTCTTCACATCGTATAGCAAGGGCTGTACAACAGCAGCCACCAACACAGTTCACGGAATATGTAGCCTTCTCCCATGCCCTAAGGCATGTAGGAGTGGGGAGAATGGGTTGTTCTGCAGATGGCAGCCTGCCCCTGGCCATCTTTTAGGCCCTGAGAAAGCACATAGGGTTTCACTCATTCATTGTATGGACATTCATGGCAGAGTGCCTGTCTAGAAAGAAGAAACTAATTTATTGGGATGTTTGCATAGAGTGATGACTACATACAGCCTCAAATCTCCCAAAACGGACAGCTGGTTGCTAGTGGTGGTGGGAGTCTCCATTGCAAGGGTCCTCATAGCAGTGTCTTCAGCTAGGTCAGCAGAGACTCCTCACATGACTGTTCTGCTCAGTTCTTATAACCCGGTTGGCTGGTGGTCCCATGTGACAACTTCAGTCCTACATAATTAATTCCTATTGGTATATTTTAAACACATACTAAACATTTCTTAAATATCTAAACAACTTACAAAAGACTAGTTCCATAGAAAATTTCTTCAAGGACAGTTTCTATTGGGTATTTAGAAATGTCTTATCTATGCACAATGTATTCACTTCAGCAGCAGGAATAATCTAGAAAAGGTCCTGGATGGGATGCTCCACCCAGAATATTAATTAACACAGTTAAATATATAAATGGACTAAACAAAGCAGGAGCTGCATCCGGGAATTTTTAAAACTGCCCTGTAAAAGTCCATCAATGTTTAATTGTGAAGGTTCAGTCAATCTCCTGCTTTCAGGGTGGTTTCAAGTTGGTCCATTTTGTCCAACCAGTCTGTTACCTCATCTGTACAGATGACTAGCCAAGAAGCTGCTGGACCACACAGAGAACTGGTGACATAAGTCTACTGTGTGAGCACACACCCACCCTACTGGTGCTAGACAACAATTATGAAAATCAATTATTTAGTTATACTTGTAATTCGAGTTTCTTAGCTCTTTCCACACACCTAGGGGTATTACACAGTTCTTCATAGAAGGGCTGACTTGACTGCTCATGTGCAATAAGTCCAATCATGTGAAGTCAGCTTAGGTCCATCCTCTGCTACTGGAGGAATGTGCATGAACTCCCTGAGCTGGCATTTGCAGACTGTGCATCCAGGACTCTGGGGTAGCGTGTCCCTTGACTGGCTGATTTAGGCAACGAAGAATGCAAATGACTTTAAAGCCGTTCAGACTGGCCCTCTCTACTAGGAAGACTGGAGAACATATTTCTACTGCCCCTTCTCTGTGTCTCAGAAACACTCAGGAAGAGTAAGCGTTTTAGGCAAGTTCAAGTGACATATAATTATATACCTGCACATGTATGTTAGTAATGTATATTATTAATGTTTAATAGTAGAGTATGAGTGTATATTAGTTTATTATTAGTGTGTATATACAGTACATCTTTATATATATACATTTAGGTTTTGTGTATAAGTATATATATACATATACAGAAAAGTGCTGCTTTCCAGCCCCTGTCGTAATATAACTACTAACCAAATATGAGTAGGGCCAGGCAAGCCCTCAGAAGATTATTGAATTCTTGCATGAAAGCTTAGATCATCCCTTGAGAGATTTCACAATGTCCGTGTTTCAGTGGCTCATCAGTTTGACAGCTCTTGCAGATTTTGCAAGTATGACACCCAAGTCTGCTTCTCTTCAAATTAAGCTTTCTTTTTATCCTTTCAAAGTGGGTATGGATAATCATTGATTACCTTCCTCCCTGCAAAAATCTTCTGTACTGAAATACTCTTACTGTGTCCTCTTGCACTCAGTCTTTCATTTCTAGATTAACCAGATTTGTCCAGTATTGGAATATATCACTCCAAATCACTCTGAGGCAAAGCTAGCAGTTTTTCACTAACTGGGTCCAAATTCTTAACCATCTTTTGCTTTACAGGATTGCAAAGAGTGAAATCTTACTGAATTGAAGAAGAGAATGTCAGTTCTGTAAGCTACTTAACACCACATTTCAGATGACATTTTGGGCAGTATAGGTCTAGGGAAAGCCAGATGTGAACTTGCAAGACAGGCATATATGGAGACTGTAAAGAGATGGAAGACACCAACGAAGAGAGTCCTCCTAGGCAATACCCACAGATGAAATACAGTGCAGTGTGAATCTCTTCCTCTGTTTTTCAAAACAGATTAGTGATACAGCTGTGGAGAAAGCACTTATAAAGTGCCATATGGGGTGTAGAGGTGGTTTCCAGACCTATTCTTCCCTTTCATACTTAAGAAAGGAAGCTATTTCAATAAATCCTTTCTCCATCCCACTCCACCCCACTCATCACAGTTTAAGAAAGGCCCTTTGCAAATCTGGGAACTGAGATCAGTGTTCAACCCAGACATGAAGAAGGAGCAAAAAGATATGAAGAAATCAGTTTCAGAAAAGGAAATGTTCAAAGTTTTCAAAATCTCTACTAAAAATATGATGATGGAATAAAATTCAAAAATAATGCCTTATAAATATTTGATAAGAAAAACCATGAGTCCTGGAATTAACCTTATAAGTGTTAAGATATTCCAAAATTCTAATAGATTGTAGCTCTTTAGGACTATGTCTTACGCAAGTTTTTAAAATGTAAGGAAACAAACGCTTCATTACCACTATTGTCAGGAAATTCTTAACTGAGAAGGAGCTGCAAACTAGGATATAAGCTCAATTCCAGAGGAGCTCTGGTGCAGGACAGAGCCCACCTTGTAAAATCTAATTACTAGTATGAAGCTGAGTTAAGACATCATAAATAGATGTGTTTTGTTTATGACCATTTCTAGGCAGACTTGATCCAAATCTTAATATTAATTACTGATATTTTTGGTCAGCCAAACCAACCTGGTCTTGCTTTGTGTCCTGTTCTAGCCAGCCTGGTGAAAAATTCATCCTTGCCATCACTTTTTGGCAGTGGCCATTTTCTTTGATTCCTATTGCCTTAACTTGGGCTGAAGACCCTGATTTATACAGCACTTCCATTTTCTATCCATATTTCTTAGTTATTCCTTACATTAGAAGCAGTCTTGTCTTCTGTTTGTACTTGACCTCTCAGACCTCAGAAGAGTTTTGGTCTCCTAAAGGTCTATTTTGGTCAACCAGGCAATGAGGAAAAAGGCAATTTTAGGTTGGTTTAGAAGAATATGGTTAGTTCTTGTACCACCTGTAAGAAGAGCACCGTCCCTACTGAGTACCATCGATTAATACAAGTGGAAATGCACGCCACAGGCGATACAATGCTTTTTGGCATAGAAATCCTAAATCTTACAAAAGAGAAAGATTTTGATTCTGAGCTTTCATGTTATCCTTTCAACATAATGGTGTCTTGGAATTTAACTTGGCACTTCTTAACTTTCTTTCTGGCTGCAGTTGCTTACCCCCATGGCTGTTTTGGCATGCTCCGGTGAGATGATATTTAAGGATGAAGACTGGGCCACTTTTCACAAGTACCAAAGTATGTAACATTCAGGAGTCCTGGCATCAGTTCCTCTCTGTACTATCAGGTTTTTTGTAGAAAATTAAACATGTTATATATAATTTCTATTTTCTGCCAGAAAAACTGATGTTGAGGTGGTTGTGAGGCAGCTTGGTATTAGGAGGACATAACATAAACTAATATTATCCAGGCTGTGGGGTAAGTCCCTTCTCGAGGGGCAAAAGGTGTTCAGAGAGAACAAGATACAGCAGAAAGGGATGATAGGTGGAATGAGAGAGAAAGGCAAAACAATCATGAAAAAGCTGGCTTTGATGCCAGCAGGATTAGATGGTGTGGATGAAGTGTAGCCATAGATGAAACACCTGGAAAAATGAAGGAAACCCTCCCCAGCATTCCTAGGAAGCAATGTTGTTTCTAACTTACACTTTTCACAGTCAAGATCATGAAGAATTCCCAATATGAGCAGTCTTAGTCAGTAGTTAGTAGGCAATCCTCAGCTACAATGAAAACACATTGTGGATAAACACCTTCATTTGTCTAGATGGCAGCCCCAGCTGAGGTGAACTGTACGTTTACTTAAGAAGGCAAAACACACGCTGCTAACAGCTTCTGCTGGAGTGGAGGTGTGTAATGCTCCACTGTGAGATGGCAGCTTTCTCCTGGGCAGAGAGAAAGCCTGTATAACATGCTAACACAGAAGATGAGAGAACTGAGACTCTACTAATCTTTATCCACCTGCCCTACAAACCTTTACTAAATCAAAGGCTGCCTTTAGGAGGGAGAGAAAAAAAAAAAAAAAAAATGCCAGGCAGTGATAGCTGATATAGAGCAGGCAGTGAGCTATCATGCAGTGAGCTCATCCTTTATTCTGGTAAAACCTCCAGCTCAGACCTTCTGTTTCCCCATACAGGTTGTACTAATTTTAGCACATCTGCATTGTCTTGACTTTTTTCCACCCTTGCCACCTAGGAATTCTGCTATCCTCCATGCTTCTTCTGATGTGTAAACACTGCGTGTGTTGCTTGTGATAGCAAGAAGAAACCCAGTCCCTCAGGAGGTCCTTTACACTCCTGCAAACCCAGTGTTTTACAGGAACGTCTATCCCTAAGATAGCTCCACTCTCAAGCAATGTCCTGTGGCATCTTAAGACAGTATGCTGGGGAACAACTGCTGATTGTTGTTCCAGGAACCAGAAATGTTTTTGATATTTCGCATCCTTCAGCCTCCTATAACAGAAGGCACTTAGGCTATATATTCTCTTATTCTTTCTCTATTAAGATACATTGCTCAATATGACCATATAATAAATCCACCCTTTGAATAAATTAGATCAGTCTTTCAGGGAGACATATGATTAAAGTGGTCGATGAGTTCCTGTGAAGATACTTTCACAATAGCACAAAATCTTTTTGCTGTAAAAAGAAATATTTTTTTTTTCCTGCCTTATCCTTGGAGGAAGACAAATAGGAAGACAAATTAAAAAAGAAAAGAAGATAAAAGAAAGAAAGCAAACAGAAATCCTAGTTATTATTGAACTGCTTATGAAATCTGTCATGAAAGAATATAAAAAAGGCCATTTCTTCATAGTCATATGGCTAAAATGGAGAATGTACTTTTTTTCACAACAGGAAAATCTTACACTCCTTGTTTGCATTCACTTAAGAAGGTATCAAGCAGTGGCTCTAGAACATTTGCTTAAAATAAAACATAGTTCACTTGGCACATGCTCACTAAGCCAAGAAAAATGTGCCCAGCACATCTGATATCTTAACCTTCATGCTACTCATTAAGGTAAGTTAAACGCTCTTGGCTGCACATGAGATCTAGCAGTGACCCATAAAACAGAGGTTAATTACTACGCCTCTGCTGCAGTCTTCCTCTATTAATACTGTAGCGTGTGAAGAGCTCTTGTCAGGATCACAACTGAAAGTGCATATAGAGCTCATGTCACTATTCTGTATTACATATGTCATGCTATGGAGGAACACTACAAGAAAAATAACATGTAAACGTGTATGTCTGTGTGCGTGTGTATATATTTTTACGAGGCACTCCAGCCACTAGTCAATTCTCTGTTACTGAAAAGGACAGAAAATTCTTCCCTCTACAGGCATCAGCTGTCCTTTGCTGTTCTGAGCCGCTCTTACAC
Organism: Aramus guarauna; assembly: GCA_013400195.1. Taxonomy (NCBI): domain Eukaryota; kingdom Metazoa; phylum Chordata; class Aves; order Gruiformes; family Aramidae; genus Aramus; species Aramus guarauna. Next base: position 165,010 of record VXBL01005504.1, on the reverse strand, counting down.
CACACCACACTGACAGGGTGCTGGGGATGCTGAATCAAGCCCCTTCCAGAAACTGGGCACTGAGAGATGGACTCTAGTGTAGATCATGTCCATCCTTTCTTTTCCTACAGCTGAAGCTAACGTTCTATGGACCAGGATGTGTCCTTTTTGACAGACCTTTCACATCACTTTTCTTCAATCCAGCAGTCAAAAAAGATTTCCTGTTATCCAAGAATGAGTGTCAGGTCACTGTCCCCTTCATATAAGGATCCTTGCCAAATGACTCCTCTTTTAACTAGTTAAATATTATTATTCCCATTTCACAGTGTTAGATACGGTGGCACAGAAAAACAACACAAATGTGTGGAGGCCATTTGCAAAAGACCAGCAGCAGATCACAGAGAAGAAAATAACAGTTTTATAGTCTTCTGTACCTTACTATTTGCATGATTAAAGAGTCCTCATATTTCTGGTCAATCTCTCCTAGAAGACATATTCAGAGAGGGAGGCATGATGAAAAAATATCTTCTCTTTTTCAGAGAAAGGCCTTATAAGGAAGTGCTATGAACTCTAGAGTGAAGGAAACTACATTATCCAGCTTTGTTGAAAGCTTTCTGGTTGAGCAATTGGCTAAGTGGAGACGATTCAAAGGTGAGCAGCAGTAGTGGTAAGTGGTTTGAAAAAGAAAAGAGATATATTTGTTCAAGAGAAAAGACATAGACGAAAGAAGATAACAAAAGCATGCTATAAAAGAGCTGGTGATCTATTCTCCTATTAACCATTCATGACATGAATCAGCTCTAGTCTTTAAGATGGAGCAGTCAGACTTTAGAGTAAATGAATGAAAAAAGAACTTTTAATCCAAAGAATAAGCAAGTAAAAGAAAAAGACCAGTAGAAATCACTAAATGTAACAAATTGATGGTAGAATTCAGGTCTGGATTCAGACACCTGAATTTTGGTGACTACAGTATAGATATGCCTAAGCTTCCAATGTATCCAGTGAGTCTGGAGAGATACTCAAAAGATCAGATGTAAATGTCTGTTTTTGTGCCACTACAGGTGTCTCTGGGCTCCATTGTCTGTATTGACTAGATCTCAGCTGACTGTAGTGGGAGCTCAGGGGCGTAAAGAGCATGTAGGCACCTAGTTTAGGAGGTCTTTAATTACAGAGCTAACTCCTACCCAATCTCCTTCACGAAAATTTATGAACAGTGAAATAAATCCTTCATTGATAAAACATATTAACTTCATGAGTGATGTGTGTCTGTTCAAAGTCCTAAGACCGTAACATTGATACTTTCTCTAATGCCCACTTCTTGGTTTATGCGTCTGCAACAGTCGTTCTTTGTTGAACAGCTTCCCTGGTCTGCATGCACTGATTTCTTGTGTCCCTGGTGCCTTAATCGGGGGTTATCAGCAGTGCTTACAACTGCACAAATGTAGCTAGGCACATTTGTGGAAAAGTGGGACATGTCCCTGATGAGTAAATAAGAACCTTTGGAACAATTTTTGAGAAGACTTAATTGACCAGTGCGCGAGGTCTCAGTCTTGTGAATTAAAACTGAACTGGAAACCTTTCCACTGGTGCTAATTAAAGAAAACAAAATACCAATAAGGACAAAATATCAACAGGCAATTTGGAGCCTGCAGGAGGTTCCCAGGAAGAAGGTCAAACTCCCCAAAGCTTCCCTGCAGGTCATGTGAGGGCATCACCCTTCACATCATAGGGTCTGCTGTCTGCATAAGCTCCCTGTGCTGATTCCCTTTAGATGGTACACAACAAATGAAGAAATGCTGCTTATACTACCCTGGGATTTCCCTTTGTTTCTCAACATCTTTATCGGGGTTGGATTTGCCAAGGGATGAAAAGCCCCTCTTGAATGACAGTTCAGTTCAGGTTGTCGTTTTCCTCCTCTACACATACTTCCAGATGGGTGAACCTACATATACCTTGTGGGAGGAAGTCTTCGGATTGGGGAACAAGTTGCTTATGGCTGTTCCCAGGACAGTTCTGTAAAACTGGAGTGGACATACCCCAGAAATATTTAACTCAGCAGACACTCTAGAGAAACTGCTACACACTTCTCATCTTGATTTTTAACAATCATTTTGCCAGAACCATCAAGCTTGGCTTTAACAACATTACCAATTAATATCATAGAGGCTTTATTGTCTTAAGCACTGAACTTAAGAGGATGAGAAAAGGGCTGCTTGGAGCAGTGGTTTCAGCCTTTCTGGAGTACATGAGCTTCTGTTACATTTAAAGGAAGTAGATAAAAATGGTATTGTTTTCTACTGAAAAAGTGACAACGTTCAGAATAGATGTAATTATTGTAGATGCCACTCTAGAAAATGGAAATTAGCACCTCTGGTTATGATGAACAGCTCTAAAGAGAAATTCCTTCATTCTTAATTAATGCACAATGGACAGTCTACTTGCAGCTGTTCTTTCTTGTGCATTACCAAGACAATGGTAAGTAATTAAAAATATGGAAAGAATTGCAATTTCTAATATGTTCAGACTTGTGGGGTGATGAGGTTGCCTGGTAACTTTTACTACTTACTGCTGCAATATCAGCTATATCAACTTTCTTTTATTTGAAATCCGGCAGTTACCATTCCCACTCATTCCATCCTTGGCCGCATGTTCCATTTGGGCTTCTGCTGTTCTCAAACAGAAACAAGGCCAGATCACCCAGGAGGTTTTGGAGTCTCCTTTTGTTTATCTCTTGGCTATGAAACATAACCAGAGACTCATCCAAACTGATAATCTAATGTTTATGAGAGTCATGACTTTTTATAATGGTGCCTAATTAGTTATTAACTGAGGTGTGTTATAAAGTTTGTGGTAACGCAGGAACGAAAAAGCTTCTTCCAAACACTTCTTGTAGGAAGGATATTTTATCCAATTGTGTCCTCAATACTGTTGTCGAGAACAGCATGAAATAATGTATGTGGCACATGCTGAAGGGAAGGACTGCAAGATACTGCTGGTCCTTTGCTTTGTTTGGATGTTGAATAGTTTGAAGATTCAAGTACCTGAAGCTACATTACAAAACCTTGGCAGGGCTTGATGATTACCAGTCTATTGCCAGGTGTCAAAGGAGATGCCTTTCTCATTAGCCACTTGGCTACATAAGAATATTGTAATCTTAATGCCTGCTTACCCTCTGCTCCCTGAGCAGTAGAAGACTGATTCCAGGGCTGCCAGTTTGCATTTTCATGCCTTCCCAGTATCATTTTGGCTTCATAGACACTTAGCTCATCCTGCAGCACGCAGGGAAGTGGTAGAACAACCTTTCCTGTCATTTTTTTTTTTTGGCGTGGTACCTGTTACTGCTACTGGTGTATCTTTTAAGTCAAAAACTGTATTCCTACATAAAATACGATAATATTTATAAAATGATTTTTTAAAGTAACATGATTGATCTTGAAACTATGTTCAGCTGATGCTTACACTGTGTGGTACTGGTGCAACGAATCAGCTCACCATAAGGCCACACGAGCACCACTAACTTGCACGGGAGTGGGTGGGAGCACATGTCTGGGGATAAGAGCTGCAGGGAGCCAGCCTGTGTTCCCTGACAGCGGTGGCAAGCTGTTAGATCTGCTAAGCTGGGTCATGAAACTATCTCATGACACTGCTTTGTCATTTGAGCTGTGTTTTAGCTTAGGCAATAGGAGCTACAGGTCTCAAATTCAGTGCCTGTGAGTGTCTATACTGAGTACAAGCGATGGTTTAATAATTCCAGAACCTCTGGATCCTAACACATGATCTTCTACCTTCTGAATGCAGATCACATTAGACTTACATTCCATTGTGAAACCCAACCATGTAACAAAGGCATGGGATGAAAAGCATAAGTTATAAAACAATTTCTCTTACCACCCGGCCTTCTTGACATGAACACTTATGCTTACAAGTGATACTGTCCAGCCCCATAGCAATCCATTAGATATTTCTAATATATAGAAAGGCAAATTTTATAGTTTTGTAAATTTATTTCTTCCAAATCTCATTATGATCTTTTTTTAAAAATTTTATTTTATTCTGTGTTAAATTATTGTAGAGAAGAAAAATACCCAGAAGAAAACCATTTATATGGGAATAAGACATATATCTCAATGTATTGGGTCTGGCTGAAATGGAGCTAATTTCCCCCACAGCAGCCCCCACAGCACTGTCCTATGTATGGGTAGCCAGCAAGGTGGTGATAACACACCGGTATTTCAGCTACTGCTGAGCAGTGCTGGCACAGCATCAAGGCTGTCTCTCCAACATTTGCCCCTCACCAGTAGCTGCGGGTGGGCAAGATATTGGGAGGGGACACATCCAGGACAGCTGACCCAAACTGACCACAGGGACATTCCATACCATATGATGTCTGCTCAGCAATAAAAGCTGAAAGAAAGCAGGAGCAAGGGGGGCATTTGTTATTTATGACATTTGTCTTCCAGAGCAACTGCTACGCATACTGAAGCCCTGCTTCCTGGCAAGTGGCCAGACATTGCCTGCTGATGGGAAGTAGAGAATAAATCTTTTGTTTTTCTTTTGCTTCCACATGCAGCCTTTTGCGTTTGCTTTATTAATGTACCTTTATCTTGACCCACAAGTTTTTGTTCCATCTTATTTTTCTCCCTTCCTTGTCCTGCTGAGGAGGGGAGTGATAGAGCAGCTTGGTGGGCACCTGGCATCCAGCCAAGGTCAACCCACCACACTCAACAAAAGGCATTGTACTGTTTTCTAGTGCATTGTCTTCCACAAATTCCAGTTAGTTTGGGCTTGAAGGAAGAAGCCATACCTTAAGAACAGGAGACAGATAGAAACATCTACTAGAGACTGATTCCATAACAGCATAATCTTAAGTCATTCCTTACTTTACAGGAATAGAAAATGAGAGTAAATCAGCTCCTACAATTCAACTTTGTTCTAAAATATCAGAATGGCCCCATCTGACTTTAATGTCCATAGTGCTCTGCCCTGGTATACTCTCACTTCTCTAGGAATGCTTTGACTCGTCTGTTGTTGAATCTTCACGTCATTGTTCTGCACTGTTTCTACTTTCTATTCATTTAGATGTTTCTTTTCCCATTTTGTTTCAGAAATTACTAGGCAACTTCAGCAAAATATACATTTCTCAACAGTACCAGTTATTGCGGCTAATGACATGGAAAATGGCAGACAGCAAGCTTACATGCCATTTATTTTTCAGCTTTATATGACTAAATCATTGCAGAACAACAAGATGGAAAAGAGCTAGGAGGTCATCTGTTCTGATCAAAAAAGGGAATACACCTTGTCAGAGACTTACAAGACTCCAATACTAAACAGAACAAGCTGAATAAAACTTCCCCTGGGAAGTTTTTACAGGTGGGAGTAACAGCCACTTTCTGAAAATCAAATCCCTTTCAATAGGGTTGTAGGTGGGTACTTACATACTAATGGTGTGAAAGACCTTCCACCTATTCATAAACTTCAATCCAAAAATTTTCTTTTACCTTAAATTATCTCAGCAGTGGCATCAGTGACTTGACTCTGGCTAGCTTAGGATTGATACCGCTCATGGTCAGACAATTTAAAACCATTGTCTGAACCACAGAGTCTCTATTAATTGTGAAGCTTGTAAGGACATTTTTAGAGTCCTCCTACAGTCATTTCAGGGTTTTCAGTCAGTTTATACTAACTTTCCTTAGTACTCTGAAAGTTCTGATCCTGAACAAGAAAGAAAAATGACCTTAAAATGAGTAAGTATATTTAGAGCTCAGGAAAGGTACCAGCCTGATGAATTTGGAGCCTGGAGTTCTTTATTTAAGCAGAGATTACTGTACTGCAGACCAGCTGGCAGAAGTATCTCATCACTGTAGGGGGCTGAAACTATTTCATTCCCCTTACTCATTTCACCTTTGTCCACTTCCCTGAGACATTCAGCATGGGTCGCTAGTCAGTGGTAGCTGTGATAATGGCTTTTTTTTTTTTTTTTATTAGATACCTCTGTCTTTAGCAAGGAGCTGAGAATATGGGAGGCACAGGCCACCAAAAACGGATCAACAAGGTATCAGTTCCATTCACTATTGACCAGCACAGCATTTGAACAGCCTGGTTTAGAGATGAAAAAAAAAAACAAACACAACAAAAAACAACCAACCAAACAAACGGATTTTCAGAAAGTAATTTTTTTCACTAGTGAATCCAAAAGCTATCTGCTAGGGAAGAAAAGCAGAGTTTTCCTTCTCACAAATTTCTTACACGGAAAGTTCCTATGCCTGAAGTTCTGACACTTTTTGAGATTACTTTTCCCCTGTATAAATTACAGTTCAGGGTCTGATTCCCATCTCTCTAGCATCTCTAGCATTATTCTGTTTAAGTTCATATGACTACTCCAGATTTGCAAGGAATGGAAGAGAAGGCAGAGGATGATTTTTATCTTGATTTTACCTTAGATTTCTACTTGAAAGCAAAATGTGGGGGTTATGCTCTGACAATAAGAAACAAACATCAGCAGCAAATGTGAAGGAACATCTGAAATCTGACATGTAAAAAGTTGTGTTTTCTATTGTGAGTGGGCTGAGCAGATAGGGTGTTTTGAAACAAGAAGATGTAGAAAATATACATGCTGGTCCTGTGATCTGTTCCCTGTCATGTAGAAATCATAAGTGAATGTAAATATTGCTTCCCTCCACCCAAATAAGGAGAAAAAGTCTGTCAATGGACTTAGGAAAGAGGTCACTTCTGAATCGCGATATGGATATGGATTGTCAAGAACAACGTAAATTTTGCATATTCCTTCACTTGTTGGATGAACCAGTATAATATACTTTGAGTTTGATCCTCTAAGTACCAAAGGAGCAACACTGAGAACAAATTTCTATTGGGATCACGGTTCTTTAGAGAAAGGTGCTAAGATGAAACAAAGTCTGGGTAACTGTGAAACATTTCTGAGCATCTCATATTCAACAGACCATTTCCTATAAAGAAAAAAAGATTACTAAAATGCAATAGCCAACCAGAGGTTGGCTATACAGATTTTTTAAATGTGAGGTTATTGTTTGCCCTTTAAAACTAAAGCCTCAATATTGCAATAATAATTTTTATTTATGAAGCATTTTAAACTACTTTTGTAATGAAAAAGGATGGTCATGTGATCTCTAAAATTCTAATTACTTTTTTTAAACCGAATCTGAACTTTATCCTTATACATATTTAGAGGGATTTTCATATTCTTAGCACAAATATAAAAAAAGATTACTTCATAGCATTTAACCCTTTTAAAGTGTCCTTTCAAATCTCAGTTCAATCTGCTTTTACTTTAGAGGCTGCAAAGTACTGACAGTTGATTAAAATCTAGATCTGTAAGAGCCTGATAAAACCTACACAACATGTAAGCTGCTTTTTTAAAACAAAAACAAAATAGAGTTCATCTGCAGAGAGCTTCTTAAAGCTATGGGAAATAGAGATTGTTGCAGAGGAAAGTGTGAAAAAATCTTCTGGAAGTAGAGGTAGAAGGGAAACAAATGGTCAAAACCAACATTTTTCTAACAGAAAAAGAGATTAAGACTTGACTACAGTTTTACCACAGATAACTGACAGGACAGTTTAAATATGCCAACAGCAGACTGTTCTAAAGACTAAGACCAACCATAACCTGGACTGCATTGAGAGAAGCATGACCAGCAGGCCAAGGGAGGTGATTCTCCCCCTCTACTCTACTCTCGTGAGACCCCACCCGGAGTACTGCATCCAGCTCTGGAATCATTAGTACAGGAAAGACATGGACCTATTGGAGTGGGTCCAGAGGGGGGTCACAGAGATGATCAGAGGGCTGGAGCACCTCTCCTATGAGGACAGGCTGAGAGAATTGGGGTTGTTCAGCCTGGAGAAGAGAAGGCTCTGGGAAGACCTTATTGCAGCCTTTCAGTACCTGAAGGGGGTCTATAGGAAAAATGGGGACAAAGTTTTTAGCAGGGCCTCTTGTGATAGGACAAGGGGTAATGGTTTTAAACTAAAAAAGGGTAATTTAGACTAGTTATAAGAAAGAAATTTTCTATGATAAGGGTGGTGAAACACTGGAACAGGTTGCCCAGAGAAGTGGTAGATGCCCCATCCCTGGAAACATTCAGGGTCAGGTTGGACGGGGCTCTTAGCAACCTGATCTAGTTGAAGATGTTCCTGTTGATTGAAGGGGAGTTGGACTAGATGACTTTTAAAAGTCCTTTCCATCCCAAACTATTCTATGATTCTATGACTGTAAGGGGTGTCTTCTCCTTCTACAGCCCTTATACTAACACTAGAAAAATAGAATCTGTGTTCATATCCAGAAAATAAAACAATCCTCTTCTCATCTGGACAAATGGTTCTTTAGGATGGTTGATCTCAAATCCTTTGTGGAAATCAAATGAAAAAATATCCAAAGTGTTTCAACTTTCAAAATGAGCTTTAACTGAATTTGTGGAATCTTCTGAGAGAAAGAGATTAGCTGGAAAGTAAGTGTCCAGTAAGCCAGTGGTAGGACTTGCAGGGAGGAAATACCTGCTAGGGTGTTTTCACAAAGGACTTCTCATTAGACCATTTAATGAAGAAATGGTTTTTCTTCTTGTTCCTCACTAATCTGACCAAACCCATAATTATGGGTTTGCAGATGCCTGTCTTCATCCCACCTTGATGGGAAGCATCCCCAGAAGCCCAGCAGATCATGTATGATGCCAGCCTGGACCTTCTCACCTCACTGTTCCTTGCAAGGTTAGGGGCAGACAGTGGTTGTTCTCCACCAACTCTCTAGTTGCTCCTTCTAGCCATCACCTCCATTTGCTCTGCTAGTGTTCTAGACATCCAGGAAAATATTCACAAGGTTTAGGAAGACATTGAGGAGCTTTATTACCATATAAAAAGACCTTCTCTTGGTAGAATTTGAGATGATGCCTGCTGAGAAAGGGGTCTGCTTGCTAAAGACTGTGTTGGAGGGGGATGTAAACAATACAGCTAAATAGACCAATGCATTGTGGATTTAGTACCTTCTAGCACTAGGTAACTCCCCTGAAATTGTACAAATGTACAATACAATGTAGAATAATTTTCTTTATTTGGCTTCTCAGGGCTTAAAAACTGGAGGATTTATTTCTGATTTGAGTTTAATCCCTCCCAATGGCTTAGCATAGCAGTGGCAGTGCAGCTTGGCTGGTGAGCTCTGCACACCAAGCAGGGTGTTTTCTTTTCATGAATGATCATAGAATCATAGAATCATCTCGGTTAGAAAAGACCTTTAAGATCATCAAGTCCAACCACTAACCAACCTTGCCATCCCACCACTAAACCATGTCCTCAAGTACCTCATCTATCCTTCTTTTAAATACCTCCAGGGACGGGGACTCAACCACCTCCCTGGGCAGCCCATTCCAGAGCCTGACAACCCTTTCTGTGAAGAAATTTTTCCTAATGTCTAACCTAAACCTGCCCTGGCGCAACTTTAGACCATTCCCCCTGGTCCTATCGCTTGTTACCAGGGAGAAGAGGCCGACCCCCACCTCACTACAACCTCCTTTCAGGCAGTTGTAGAGGGCGATAAGGTCTCCCTTCAGCCTCCTCTTCTCCAGGCTAAACAACCCCAGTTCCCTCAGACGCTCCTCGTAAGACTTGTGCTCCAGACCCCTCACCAGCTTTGTTGCTCTCCTCTGGACATGTTCCAGCAGCGCAACATCCTTCCTGTAGTGAGGGGCCCAAAACTGAACACAGTATTCGAGGTGCGGCCTCACCAGCGCCGAGTACAGGGGCACAATCACTTCCCTACTCCTGCTGGCCACACTATTCCTGATACAAGCCAGGATGCCATTGGCCTTCTTGGCCACCTGGGCACACTGCTGGCTCATATTCAGCCGGCTGTCAACCAGTACCCCCAGGTCTTTCTCTGCCATGGAGCTTTCCAGCCACTCTTCCCCAAGCCTGTACCGTTGCATGGGGTTGTTGTGACCAAAGTGCAGGACCCGGCACTTGGCCTTGTTGAACCTCATACAGTTGGCCTCGGCCCATCGATCCAGCCTGTCTAGGTCCCTCTGCAGAGCCCTCCTCCCCTCGAGCAGATCAACACTCCCACCCAGTTTGGTGTCGTCTGCAAATTTACTGAGGGCACACTCGAGCCCCTCGTCCAGGTCATTGATAAAGATATTAAACAAGACTGGCCCTAGCACTGAGCCCTGGGGGACACCGCTTGTGACTGCCCGCCAACTGGATTTAGCTCCATGATGCAGAACCTGTTACAGTGAGAACAAGAACAAACACCTCGCCAGAGAAGGAATCTAAGCATCACGCAGATCTGGTCTGATTTCACCTGAATCTCAAACAACTGCAGAGAAGATCCTTTTTTCAAAGATACCATCAAGTGCTCTAAATCTACCAGAAATAATACAAATAAAATGTTTCAGAGAAGCTTTATGGTTTTGGGTTTGGGTTTTGGTGGTGTTTGTTTGTTTGTTTGTTTGTTTGTTTGTTTTTAACATTAGTCCAGCCCACAGGTTATTCATGTTAGTAGGATACAGTCTAACAACTTTGCTTAGCTTGAAAACAGCCTCCCACCTATATTTCCTTATTGCTTTGTCTGGGCTTCATTGGTCTTATTGATCTAGAGAGGTCTTGGATGGAGAGTAGAAGTGTGGCTATGACATAGGAGGTCTCTTAATTATGAGTAAAATGACTTTTCTGTGAATAGCAGGTCCTGTAATGTTGCAATCTTATTACAAGAGAAGAGGTAAGTACTGGAATGATTTTTAAAGCCCTTTAGCTACTTCTGTGATGTTCTCTTCCTAGTCGTTTTAAGCCTCCTTTTCCAACTCCAGTTATAAGAAATTTTGTGAGCCAAATATTAACCTCCTTGTACAATAAGGAGGTTGTTTTCAGATATGTGTAACGTGGTATATGTATGTGTGGTAGAGGAGGAGGCAGAGTGACAAAGTTATCTGAGAGATCCTTTCTAATTAAATGGTAATATTTGAAGGTTTAAAATGTTAGACAAATTTCAAGTGAAGATGAATTACTGGAGAAAGAGCAGGTAAGGACATCAGAGATATATTATAAATTCAATTATTCATAAAGTCATAATTTCAATATGTGCCTGGATTTAATATGCCATTCATTTAAAACTTAGGGATTTATATGATGAGAAATAGAACTGAAAATGAAATATAATGCAGGTTCCTGCTCTTCATTAAAGCAACTTCGCAGCATTTTCACAATGAGGGAAATTACATACTCATTGCTTTTGAAAGTTTTGCAGTAGCTAATTAAGAAAGTTATACTTTCTATTTTCATTGCCCAGATATGATGAAAGCAGAATTACCTGCAGTGTCCTTACAATAAAATCAAGGTAAAGAGGAAGACTCAAAATATTGACCCAAAGTTTCAAACAGGTAGTGGAAAGTGATAATATTGTTAGAATGAAATGGACTTAAGAAGATTGAGAACCTTGTGTTTGTTGTTTATTCATAATTGTAATGTGTTGAAAACAGAACTGGAGGACCTTTTATGGCTGTTATTTTTGGTTGGTTGATATAACTACATATCTTAAGCACAAACATTTCATTAGAGAACATTTAAATTAATGTTTTGATTAATAACTGGTAAACTGACACTGTTTTTACAACACATTATTTTGTCTGTGCTACCTTCTCTGGCTCACTTCTCTGGTATTTCTACCTTTCTATGATACAATTTTTCTGGCACTCTTCAGCCGTGGGGTCTCATTTAACTAAATCAAGCTCTGAAATGTTTTAGATCTTCACCAAAATTCTAATTTTGTAATGAAAATTGGAAAAGAAGTAGACACAGATGTTCCCTAAGTTTCATAGAGTGCTGGAATTTCCCAATGGTTTCACACAGATAATACTTTACAGTTAAGTGCATAAACATCATTAGCAATGACTGCTGGAGTAATTCTCCTTTGTATCCACAGTACTGTTCACTTTCATAATAGAGTGATTAGAGTTAGACAATTCATTGTAATTGAAAATGATAATATGTACTTGTTAATCACCCCTGGTGTTTTAAAAATAAAAAAAAAAGACAATAAAAAAATCAGATTCTTAATGAACTAGTCACTTTTGAAAATACAACTAAAACCTAACTTTCTGAAATACTTCTGAAAATTTTACTCAAAGGTCATGTTGAGAGTAAATGGTGATGGGGGAGGAAGGCTGAAAAGAAGATGTAGGAGCTTAATTGTATAGAGTTTTGGAAACACAGAAACTGGAAATTAAGTCACTTAGAAGCTTTCAAAAACTTTGGCCAGGCTCCTCAAAGTCTTTCCATCACAGGTCTGCGCTCCTCCCTCTTCCTTCCAGTGCAGTAAGAGAATGAACTGGAATTAGCGTAAAAGCTGAACTTGCACCTGAGGATATTTTCTGTGGACAATGAACTAATGGAGCTAATTCAGATTTAAAGCTATTCAGTTGAGACCATAACATGGCACACTGATATTTCAACACAGAAAAATGGCTTTAGCTGTCAAACTAGAAGACCCCATGGCAATACTGAAATAGAGAAAGGAGTCTTTAAACTCTAAAAAACCCACAAAAGGAAAAGATCATGAACTACTGGAAAAGAACAACATCTGGAAAACAACCTATCACATCTAACTGTCCAAATTTCAGCTCAAGAGTAGCACAAAAAAACAACAAGAGTTTTTTCCCCCCTAGTGGGATTTTGGTGGTTTCACCTTCTATTTTCATCACAATCTACAAAAAAGCATGATGGCAAATGAATGAATGAAACTGCTTTCACTCAAAAAATTCAGATCATCTATATGAAATTTATCAGGAAATACAGAACCATCTCTTGCTTTCCAGCACAAGACAGAAGCTGATATGGTAGAAACTTTATATTTGTATTCCACACAATCTGCAAATACTCATTAGAGTATTCTTAAAAATCTCCAAAATCCAAACAGATCCTTACGTATGAGTATTATTGTTTCCTCATACAGCTCCACATATCTGATGGTACCTCTCACTTGTCTCTAAAACATAGACTATAAAATGTTTGGCTCACAGTTGAGTGTCTTTCCATGACTGGCTCTTATAAGCATTACACAATACTGAATAATGATAGCAATAGCATTTATAGTTATTAGAATGACAGATGATTAGAGATGACAAATATAAGGGATGTTGAGAAATTGGAAGGGTCATTTTGAGAGTGCAGAAACTTGATTTCCTAGTTTTAACAATGCACAGTAATGAACAGAAGTATATCTGAAACATTTATATAACCTTTATAATTATAAAAAATTGGAGTCTTATTCTGCAATTACTTATGAAAGAGCATACCATTCCTTGCTACATTCCTTGCTTTAACTCAGGTTGTTTTTTCTTACTTTAATTTTACTGGTCTTCTGACTTAAACAAAGTAAGGACAAAACCCTTGGGATCTATCTGGCAAGCTGTCATACTTTGTATGATGTGTGATATGTATGACATGACAATAGTTACCCATTGTAATTAACTATTGTTTTCAGTTTAAGAAGTGGAAGCTGTGTGGGGTAGAAACAAACCTTGAAAGGGATTTTAATTTTGTCACCCATTGCTATAAAAAGTAGCAGTTACCACCACTGAAAGTTTGAGCCTGCTGTAAGAAACTTTAAGTTTCGACAGTTTATGAGAAGTATATATATTATATTCTATTCTTTAAATAGATATATATTTAGAGATGTGCTTAATAACACAATTTCAAATTTCTAACAAAACTAATTTGAAATATTTAAAAATGTTTTGTTCCTAAATTTTGGGTCAGTTTATAACTAAATTGAGTTTTAGATTAGCTCTTTCATTTGGTGTTCTGATGTCTGCATTTGTCTCTTGAGGGAGTTTTTCTTGGCCAGAATACATTTTCCCTTATGCATTTCCAGTCATATTAAGCCTATGACACACTACTTTGTTTGGTTATAGGTGAGTCCCAGCTGCGATGAGGTAACTCTCCAGGAAGTTCTGCCTTCAGGGGACAGCACAGCCCTGAAGCCTTGCAAGGCACTGGGCCAAGAGAAAATTCACAGTTCAACATTGACTGACTAAAACCAAATATTTCAGGTCCAACCTTTACTTTCCCCTTCACCAAAGAATAAAATCTGTTTTGTGGGTTGTTGTTTTTTTGGGTTTTTTTTTTTTGGGTTTTTTTTTGTTTTTTTTTTTAACCACCCAAATGGAAACAATCTGTCTTCATTTTCCTAATAGGAAATAAAATTTCAGCAAAATTGAATTTCTAAAAAAAAAATACAATATTTTCTTTGTAGAAATTTCATTGTCCATGAGAATATAATTCTAATGGAAAATGCTCAGAATCATCTGGAACATGGGAATCTTTTGCTCGTGTTTTATAAAGATTTTTACAATGAACTTTACAAAACAATAATCAAAGTAGAGCTTACAAAATATTAGTTTATAAAAGATTATACAAGAAAAGAAATGCAAACTCACCAAAAACCTCCAAACCACAAAAATATGCTCCTACAGTTAAAATGAGAACAGAGCATCCTAGATAGCATCCCTGAAAGCCTCTTCAGTCAGCAATGGCTGGAGAGATGTTCTGGCATAGGTAACTTGCATTACTCAGTACAGTCATGTATTCATACTGAGTCACCAGTCAGTAAAGTCTAGAATCTGTATAAGAGCATGGCTTTTGAGAAGAAAATGAAATAAAATTGAGAAGCAATCCACGTATCTATACAACAGGACAAAATGAATGGCTAAGTTCATATGAGAATGAAACAGCAGTATAACGTATATTTGTCGTATATATGTATATATACAGGCTGTATCTTGATCATAATGAAAGTTTTTTAAACAGCAGGTCAACCTTCTGATATTTCAGTGGGAATGCAAAATATGTATAGCATGCTACATCTCATTTCTGCTGCCTTGGTAAGAAATAATAAGCAGCAAAATTCTTTTTATTCAATGCCTTTTATTCTGGGTGGGAAAGGATGATGTATCTAAGAACAACCATACCTGCTTGGATCAAAAGTTCGTCTAACCCATTATGCTGTTGTGCACAGTGGCCAAAAGGAGATTTTTTAGGGAAGAGTTTAAGAACAGAGAAAGCATACAGCGATACTTTGCTGCAGTGGCCTCCCAGCTCCAAAAATTCATCTGTGAGCCAGAAGTGATGTTTTAGTATTTTCTCTGCCTCGAGAGAGTTCACTTCCATGAACTTGCCTAGTTTGCATTTGACTGATAGAAGGTTCAGTATCCACAACACTCTGAAACACGAAGTTCCTCAGTTTAACCCCTCTTGTGTAAAGAACCATTTTTAAACACCTGCCAGTTACTGCTTCATTTGATGGCCCCTTCTAGTATGGGAAAGGACAGTGAACAGCCATTCTCTATTCATCCTCTTTACCAGCAAAAACCTTTAAGATGTCATATCAGATCGATACAAACCAACAAAATAACAGCATGAAACTCACTTAACCTGCACAAATCAGGTGGTATCACACTGGAGTCAGCAAGGCTACAAAAGCATGGTCTTGTCCAATTATCAATTCCCGTTAATACAAAAATAGAGTTGTTTCTCCAATACCTGTCGCTGATTCTCCGTCTCTAATCTCAGTCTGGCTTCTACACATCTTCTGGTCTCCAGGAAGGCTTGACGTTGTGCTCTGTCGGATAGGTAGCTAATGAAGATTCCTGCGGTGTTCATACACATAAATAACACTGCTTGAGCTGCTATCTGCAACGAAGAACAAATAGGATTTGATGAGACAAGAGAAGCAAAAAATATCTGTTCAAAAAGAGAAAGAGAGAAGAGAGAGAATGACCGTTTTGCAGTCATGTAGGCTGTAAAACTAAACCATTAGGAAAGTTTGCATAAAATAATCTCTTGGATCCTAATTAGAGACATCAAACGTGTAAAAGTCTCTCTGCCTTTAGGAAGAAATATGCAGCATTTGGGGGCATTAAACTCTAGTTGAACCACAAATGATGTTTCCAAGAACTGACTCACAAGGATCTAGTCAGGAATGATTACAAACATAATTAACAATTTGTTTTTGCACTGCCTCTTCTGTAAAAGGAACTTTGTGATTTGTTGCATGGCCTAGTTTGAGAAAAAAAAAAAAAAGCCACGTTAAGGAAAACAAAGAGCATCAGTTAGCTAAGAATTAATATCAGTGATAATAGTTATTCTGTTATTATTGACCAAATTAAATAAATTCATTTTCGACTGATGCCAAAGCACAAACTTGCACAATCTGAATCCTGAGCTGTTGAACAGGGACAGCTAACAGGATAGCCAAATGCTTGCAGACCCTGTGCCTGTTTACACAGACCTTTTCTTCACTGATGCCTATGTAAAAGCTGCACTCTTTTTCCTCATAGAAGGTGTCACAGCTTCTTCCTTTGCACTATGAACTTAAAAGAACCAAATGAGAGTCAATCCTTGGACAGTGTAAATTCCAGTGGCTTATTTGTCTTTCATTGATACCTCTTTGTGCTCTGTGTGTTTGCAAGGCAGAGACATCAACGCCATTGAAGTGACGATTGTTTGGGAAACTGAATAACACACAATATTTGCATTCACTAGAGACAGATCACAGACCTGTAGTTTCAGCAGCTTTATCCAACGCCTCATCCCTCCTGTATCTTACAAATTCATGTGAAATCCTCTCAGTTCCTACTTAGAATCATAGAATCATTTAGATGAAGTCCAACCATAAACCTAACACTGCCAAGTCCACCACTAAACCATCTTTTAAACACCTCCAGGGATGGTGACTCAACCACTTGCCTGGGCAGCCTGTTCCAAAGACTGACAACTACTTTGGTGAAGAATTTTTTCCTAATTCCAAATCTAAACCTCTCTGGGCACAACTTGAGGCCATTTCGTCTTGTCCTATTGCTTATTACTTGGGAAAAGAGACCAGCCCCCACCTGGCTACAACCTCCTTTCAGGTAGTTGTAGAGAGCGATCAGGTCTCCCCTCAGCCTCCTTTTTTCCAGACTAAACAACCCCTGTTCCCTCAGCCACTCCTCATAAGGCTTCTTCTCTAGATCCTTCACCAGCTTCATTGCTCTTCTTTGGACATGCCAAATTCTTCCTTCTGCCTTTTTTTAACTTGTGATAGGATCAAGAGTGAAAAATAAGTTCCAAAGTCATTTTTATTCCTCAAAAACAGCACGTGGGGTAAAACTGTGCTGACTGTGAACTTAAAGAAGCCATCAGGGCACAGTGAACCAGCCAAAAATATGCAAACCACAGCTTCCCGTCTTCCTGCCAAGATCTAGCCCTAGCCACTGATGAGGTCCCACTGAGTGCACCCTGTCTTGTAGGATCACACATCTCTCCCAGTTGCAGACCAGCCATGGACCCAGCAGTGGCTATGTTGCCCTGTGGCCACATTGTCTGCACAGCAGAGCTGGCCAGGCTCTGACAGCTATGGACCTTAATGCTACAGGTGATACCTACAGGATCATAACAACATCAGAACAGCCATGCCTGATGCCTGGACAGATCAAGTGTTCATCATTCAGGATTCCGTCTCTGAGAGTAGACAACAGAGAGTGCCCAGGCAGGAGTACAAGGATAAAACAGCAGATACAAGAATAAAGCAAGCATCCAGTGATGTTTTGTCAAAACAGTCTTGAACACTCCAGAAATCTGTGGTTGTGAAACATTATGGGCTAGAGGTTGCATTTCTGTAGTATTATCTGATAATCAGTCCCCCTAAAATCAAAGTGTTGCTTGTCCTAATAGAGGAGAGAAAACATTTAGCAAAAATCCTTAATCTTGCAATGCTCTGCCTCAGATCTCTCAGGTCTCGCTTCTCACATTCACGTGGGTTTGAAAGTGAGATTTGATATTCAACCGAATGCATCTGGCAGAAACTTCAGCTTCATGTATTCCCGTATTTCTGAATCTGGAGTATTGTTCTACGATAGTACAGAGAATTCATTTACAATTTATACGCCGTGATTAAATAAGAATGCATATCCTGGCTCCAGTTGAAGTTTTGTTTAACCTTTGCCAGTAATAGATGTCTAGGCAAAGCTTATGAGAAATAGGGCATGATTAGCATGATCCTTGTATCTTCCTGGCTTCCAAGATCCTGTGGTTTACAGCACCTCTGAGCTGGAGGTGGCATACTCTGTCTGTTTAACTTTTTTGGATACTTTTCTGAAGTTAATTGTACCTTTGGCCCCCATGGCATTCAATGACAAAGATTTCTACAATTTAATTAGGCACTTTGTGATAAAAATTTTTCCTTTTGTTTGCTTTAATTCACAACCTTATCATTTCCTTGAGTGCCACATCACGCTTATAATATGAGGAACAGTGACTAATCATTCCCAATTCATCTTCCTCTCACCATTCCTGATTTTACTGGCTTACAGTATCACCCTCTCAGCCTTTTATTTTTCAAAAGGGAGGAATTTGAGACCATTTTGTCTCACTGCATTTTTCACTATTCCATTTCTGTGCTTACTGCTTTTTCCCTGTTATCTACCTTACCTTGTTTTACTGGAGACAGTTTGCCCTGGACCAGCCAGCTTCCCCCAGACACCTTCCGCCTTTGCTCCAAGGTAAAACAGAGAATGCAGTAATTCAGCCCATGAGTGCAGGCTACTACGAGGCATATGATGAGCTGACATGAGATAAGACCAGTTCAGAATTATGTTGTTCAACAGAACAACAGGACAACCGAAATCAGCTGTGGGTGGCTGGAGGAGTCAACGTTTCACACCTTTTTGACTGACTGGAAGATAATCAATGCTCACACACTAGGAAAGCTAGGGTATAGGATGAAAAAAAAGAAAAGCCTTTCACAACATTTGAAATGTGCATTTCAGCGGGGAAAGCAGTAGCACTGTGCTCTTGTTTGCTTGCAAATTCAATTGCAAGTTCCTTGTGAGCCCAGTTCAGTCACCCTGCTCTGCTAATACTCAGGAGCAGTGCCACTCACTTCTGCTGATCTCCTTAGAGCAAATGCAGTAGAATTTGGCCTTCAATTAGATTTCATGAACACATAATTTGATTTGGACAAAGGGAATTATGGAAAACCTGTTACAGGTAAAATAACAGCTTACTCGGAGTCAGAATCTGTTTTCCTTACACGTAGTCTGATTGAAACCAATCTAAAGAGTAAAGCACTATGCTTTGCAAGGATACTAATCTGTGGCTCTTGTTAATAAAAGAATAAAAAAGACATCTAAGACTCGAGTCTCTCATTGCCAATCCTTTTCCTGCAGCTTATTTTGGCCAATTCCAGAAGTCTTGCAAGACTTTCTACTGCCCATCAAAGCCACAAGCCAGGGCAGACTCTGACTTTATAAGATGTAAACAGTTTCATATCTTTTTGACTCACTTGAAGATAATCAATGCTCTCACAGTAGGAAAGCTGAGGTACCATGTGAAAAAAATAAAATCTTTTCACAACATTTATAAGCTCTTTAGTGTATTTGTACCTTGCACAGTACTCAGATAAGCAACTTTAGCAGAGGCAGCAAGTGATCTTAAAAAGCCATGAGTGGTAGGTTTTAATGTTAAATAGGGCTCTGGGGAGGTCTACTTCTCAAAAGTTTAAAAAATGCAAACAAGAAGGTACCCATCACCATGCTACTTGGGAATATCTGTGTAACAGGATCATTACTGACCCTGCTGAACCTACACTTGTACATAATCACATAATAGGATGAACAGAGCTAAAGGAAGTTACTTGACAAGATCATGCAGGTAGTTAGAAACAGATGTTAAAATTTTTACTTCAAAACTCTGCTTCCCATATTTCTCATAGGAGGTGATTAAGAGAAATCACTTGTCAAATAATTTTACATTTATAAAGTGTCCTTCATAAAGGCACCTCAGAGCCCTCTTCAAAATCGATATGAAAACTAGCCAAAAAAAAAGGTAATGAAAGGAGACGACACAGGTCAGACAAGAAAGCTAAGTTTAAATTTGACAGTGCACATTGATTCAAATAATTTAATTTTCATCTGTCAGTCATTGTATAAAAAGGGTATTGTCGAGGCAGCTGAAACCAAGATAACATTTTGAGTGGATTTGGGAACCACCAGATCTCAGGCAAAGAAACAATTAAAAGGCACCGGACACAGCTGGTCAGGAAAAAGTATCAATCTAAGTATGTACAGTATAGTAATGCAAGAGAACAGGAAAACGAGAATTCACTGAAAAGACAGTAAAGCAGCTCACAAGTCTGTTGCGAAGTGGTAGGTGAACCACAGCCACAGACAGCTTATCAAGGCAGAATTGAATGCAGTTCAGGAAAGAGGAAATTCAGAAGGGTACAGGTGTGTTACTGAGAGCAGAGCTGGGCTAAGCATAACAGTGATTTGTAGGCATTTCTGCTATTAAGAGCACCTAATTAAGTTTGCCTTGATTTGGAGTTTACACAGATTCCTGTGAGTTTATGAACAATTAGGAGTTGCTTAATGAAAGATTTGCAAATGTTAGAAAATTTAAAACTTCAAAATTTTAACTGAAGCGTGTTTTAATTTTGCCACAAGTTTCCTCTTTGAAAAAGTGCAATTTTCCATCAGGGACAATTATATAAAACCATAAGGTCAGCTGTAGAGTGTCCTAATTCAGTGCTTTCTAAGACCTGCCAGTAACAGACATTCATGGAGTGTATAGTGACTGAGTTCAGCATTTCCAAAGAGCCCATAACCTGAGAAAAAGGGAATACTTAGGAACATTCAACAAACCCAACAGACTGGAAATATGTTGATTGGTAGCTAGTCCTAAAAGATAGTAACTGGCACAGACAATCTTCATCATGAATAGTAGAACCAAGGGTAGCAGACATTCACTTGGAAAGCACAGTGGATGGGGAGGAGAGAAAGCTGAAAAAGTTTAGAAACAATTCTGAAATCCAGGAGGACACTGAACTTGTGTTTTACTACCTCAAGTGGAAAAAGAAATCCTACTGTGCTCTGCAAAAATAAACCTGTTATTATTATATTTGGTAGGTAATTTTGTTCTGCCATGTAGAAACAGAGCAGTGCTGGGGCTGATCTCACCAACACCTGAAAAGTAAAGAAATGCTTTCCAAAGTAATGTCCAGTTGGACGTTCTCAAGGCACCTGAGTCCTAAACAGCAGGAATTTCATTAATTCCTGAAATGACCCTGTGGGAAATTATTTAATTCTTTTTCTGTTTTGCTTTCTAATTTGGATTGCCTTCAACAATGGATTAGAGTAGTTCTTGTCTGGTTTGGGAAAACTGGGAAAGTAAAGCTGTTGTGCTTTTTTAAGTCTGTTTTCAGCATGTGCCACATAAAGAAGTGGTTGCTATGGTAATTATTATTGGTTAATTAGATTTGGAGAAGCATTTTGATTCATCATTAGTTGTTTTAACTAAAAATAGCAGCTCACCACAAGGTTGGTTTTTGTAACTTAAATCTCTCAGAAACCCCATTGCCCTCTGTCCCTTCTCCATCACCCCCTTGCTTAGTTTACTTTAAGGGAAAATAACTTACACTCTTATAAGAACTGATCACCAGGAATGAACTGAGGGTCATGTGACAAGTGTGGGATTTGAGACCAAAATGCTCTACTTTGTACCGAACAGGAACATCTGGCAGCACAGACTCACTGTTGGGCTGCAGCAAGACTCTATCTCCAGCTGAGACCACGATTTTCTGAATCAAAGCTCCTGGCAGCGCAACTAGTAAGTACCTGTATCTCTGTACTGCCTCTTGCCCACCTTGATCCCTCAGCACAGCTTCCTCTTTGTCGTGCCAGATCAATTATTTGTGGGACCATACTGTGAACTATATCAGGGAACCTGGCCAACTTAAAAAAACAAATATTTGGTGTTGGCAGTGATTTTCCTATCTAGAGCAGTTGTCTGATTGAGTTCACAGCACAGCCTCCACAGGGAGATGAAGCACGTGAACATTCATAGCTGGCACTGCCGCCAACTCATTAAACTGAAATCATTGCTGCCTTATTGTTAAATCACCTTGTAAGGAGGTTTTTTATTCCCCAGGTTCACTCCTTCTGACCTCTTCTGGGTCTAACATCTAAATGCCAATGGCCATGATGAAGGGGCTGTTTGGTTTTTTTGGGTTGGTTTTTTTGGTTTTTTTTTTTTTTAGATTATTGGTGCTTCTTCATCAACATTTATTGAAGACCAGCCTGTCCCACAAAGGTTCCCAAACTGCTGCCATGGCTTTCCAGAAAGCTCATCTGTCCCTGATCCTCTATATAGAATTATAGAATCATGGAATCAATCATAGAATCATGGAATTGTTTAGGTTGGAAAAGACCTTTAAGATCGAGTCCAACCATAAATCTAATACTGCCAAGTGCAGCACTAAGCCATGTCCCCAAGTGCCATGTTTACACATCTTTTAAATACCTCCAGGGATGGTGACTCAACCACTTCCCTGGGCAGCCTGTTCCAGTGCTTGACAACCCTCTCGGTGAAGAAATATTGTCCAATGTATAAGTACAACAGCTGTTTAACTCCTACTCACAGCTGGAGTGAGCGCTAACTCTTTTATCTGATCTACATATATATAGTTTATTGAAAGACAGGAATATACCACACACCTGAGAAGACAGGGATGGAGAAAGGTGTATTGTTTATTCATGGTATATTTAGTGAAGCACAGACTATGACGGTTAAGAGCAGTACTTTACCTTACCCACCCTTGATTTGCTAAATGAGAAAGGACCCATTTGTATCAGTGTCAGCTCCTGATTTTGTGTTTAGAACTGAGTTTTGTGGTTCAGCTGTGCACAGCTCCCATGAGAAAACTGGCTCATTCTTCAAAAACTTGGATCTTATTTGTGCCTCTAGGAGAGCTGAAGTCTTTTAAGAAGCCTAGTCTTGTTGCTTCCAGAGCAGGCACTAGAAGACTTCACTATGTGCTTAGGGACACAGTCTGGCCTTTAATGTGCATGAAATCTGTAGCCTGCAAGGCAGGCTGGCCCTATCAAAACACAGGGTGTACCCCAAAGAATTATTAGATTACCCTCAATGAGAGTAACTGGTCCTAGACACTGTTTTCTCTGTTTCTATTGCAGAATATCCTAACATGCTTATTGCTCCTGCACTGCTAATGATTTAGAAAACAAAGACCATTTTTCTTCTGAACTGTGACATGTTTGCATAAAATCAATTGTTCTAGTTCAAGGTAGAATTCAGAAATATGTATTTTTATTATTCAGAAGAAGAATTTAATTTGCTGTTAGAAAAATAGCTATTTCCTTCTTGCTCTTCCTCTCATTGAATCCACTAGAAATGTAGAAAATTGAATGTCTGATTACATTGTTCATAGGTAGCTCAAACCATAAAATTTAGTAAGTCAGCTATCAACTATGTCAAGAGTTTTGCAAGATGGTGTGGTACAAGAGATCTTTCAGGAAAATCATATCATATCAGACACACAAGGGCTGACATAACTTGAGTGATACATAGAAGCAGTCAAGCAAATATATAACCCTGCTAGTGCCATCAAGCAGTCCCAAATGGCAAACAATTTTCAGCACATCTCCTTTAACTCACCTTGAACTTCTCCAAAATTTAGAATTCAGGCATATCTTAATTTAAAACAACAACAAAAAATCTATTCTGGGACTTTGGGTAACCTTTTTTTGGCACTTTTCTTTTTTATAGATATTAAAGTGACTAGGCAAGTCTGGGACAATGTCAGTAGTAGGGTCATAGCCCATGCATACAGGCGAATGGACAGAGGCGGGTAAATGATCTTCAATTTTTAGTAACTGTGTTCCATGGCTGCAGGGTACTCTGCTGAACTCTCTGACCCTCATGTAGGAACTGATCCTGACCTACACAATGAAATCTGGTGATCACGTCTCCCGTTCACTCAGCAGCACAGCACTCTTTTGTCATCTTTTTGCACACAGGATGCTATTATGGACACCTGAAATGTTCCTATTTAGGATGAACAATCTTATCCTTTGATGTGAATAGCTTTCCCTATTCAGTGTTTTCTGTCTGCTGGTTGTGTACCTTCTGCTTCTACTCTGAGACAGCTGCATTGCAGGGTAATTACAAGGAGAAATTTAAAGCCAAACCTTTCAGAAGTCATCATTTTATTGTCCAAAAACTTCACCACATTTAGTGCATATAGATGAACGTAAAAGGCTGAGATAGGAATCTCTGTTTTCTTTTCCAAATGTATGTAACCTTGAAGCCATAGTAGATATACTATGGAATTACTTTAAATTACCTGTGCTATCTAACAAGGAGTAGATCTTGTAACAACACAAAAAAAAAAAACCAGCAAAAAACAAGGCACAGCACAAATGCTGGTGCAACAGAGAAACAGACTGGAAACAGCCCTTGGCAACCCAAGCTGGATCTGTTTAGCCTGGAGAAGATAAGACTGAGAGGAGATCTTATCAACACTTATAAATATCTAAAGGGCAGATGTCTAGAGGAAGGGGCCAGACTCTTCTCAGTGGTGCCCAGTGACAGGACAAGGGGAAACGGGCACAAACTGGAACACAGGAAGTTCCATCAGCATATGAGGAAAAACTTCTTCACTCTGAGGGTGACCGAGCACTGAACAGGTTGCCCAGAGAGGTTGTGGAGTCTCCTTCTCTGGAGATATTCAAAACCCGCCTGGATGTGATCCTGTGCAACCTGCTCTAGGTGATCCTGCTTTAGCAGGGGGGTTGGACTAGATGATCTCCAGAGGTCCCTTCCAACCCCTACCAAGCTGTGAATCTGTGAATCAGGGTAGGCTGGGAAACTGTTGAAGTGATGGTATTCCCCTGCTCACTGCTCAGAAGGGAGCGTAAAGCAGACATGGAGTTTCTCTTTCTGCACTTCCATATTTCAGACTCATGGAGGTCAGTTTGACACTAAAATTTCCCCTACACTTTTTTTATGCAGAAGATGATCTCCCTTACAAGTTGCACATTTACTGTTCAAAACAAATACCAAAGTAATTACATTCAATAGAAGCCACATTCCATTTAAAGCCACTAGAGAAATAAATTACTCCTAATCAAAGTTACACCATCTAAACAAAGATTTATAATAAATTAATCTGAAATGGGGAAGCACACTCACAATACCCTAGATATTAAGAATTAAAAATAATTCCTGGATTTTTTTGAACAAACCCTTAGGAAATGCTTATTTTTCCCCTTGCATTACATACATGGATATCTGAATTGTAAATAACAGTCTCCCAATTCAGATGTACCAGTGTTTGGGGACCAGTCATCAGCATCTTCGATAACTTTCTGGTGACAAAAATTCCAGCTGATACCCAGTCTGGAAATGTCTGAGACCATCACTGAGTTTTAGGGTAAGCTTGTACACTGTAAAACTAGGACCTCAAAAGTGAAAGTCACCTTCGGAAATTTTCCTCAAATTATCTCAGTAGTTCTATCTAAGGCAATGCAAGACAGCCAAGGCAGAAGAACTCCTAGTACTAGATTATACAACTGATTAGGAGTAATGGTAGGAAAAAAAAAAAAAATTCATCAAAGTTGCTTTGCAGCATTGGAAAGAGTTTAACTACATTTTAAGAAAAACAGAATTAGGTAGTCTGCATTTCTGCTAAGTGAGTTTGGGGTGGTGTTCAGCACAGCTGTTTTTATTGCTCTAGATAATGGCTCTTATCCAAAGTAAGATGTCAAAACTGAGCGAGCAATAATTATGTTTGCAGGCCTGAGAGCAGTTCATCTTTTCTGACACACGTCATTGCTGTTTTCATCTGATCAGATATATGCATATCCCAGGAATTACCTGCAGCATATATTCCGTGTCTCTTCCCAATGGAACTGGCAATCATCATGATTTGTGTACAGGTCATCCTGCTTCGGTGCATTCTTCAGAGTTATAACAACAGACTGCACAAGAGAAGTTTTTCATTTTTCTATGAAAAGCTATGCTAGGCCAGGTCCTCTGTGTTTTCCTCTAAATTATCAAGCTGTGGCCATAGGTGGAGGAAAGAAGCAAGATTTTGCAAGTAATTTTTCCTCTTTGGTATTGCAATGGGAAAAAAAAAAAGTAATAGCATAACATAATGATCTTAAATTACTCTTGGACTCTTTATCAAGAAATAAAGACTGTCTTCTGAAAGCCACTCCAGTCTGGGTGAGACTAAGACTAATACCTGTTAAAAAGTAAATTGAAAAATAATGAAAAATATTGGTAATGAAAAATAGATGAGGGATATCATAGCATTGCGTGTCCTTTTCCAAACCACCCTTGTCCTTCAAAGCCTCCTTCTACTCTGACGGAAAGCTCTGCTGATCAGCTGTTTGTGTTGCAGTCATACCTGCTGGCAAATAAACCACCCTCCACAGCTGATCTTTTTTTAAATTATTCACCCCAAAAAAACCCAAAACAATGTTGGAAACAAAGGCTCTTTACACCTTATTATGAGCATTTTTAAATAAAGGCCAATGGTAAGACAAAATTTTTCCCACAGTTGCACCTGTAAGTGGTTGTCATTTTTCACAGGTCTCATTAGAGATGGGGTTTGCCCACAGAATCTAGAGCTGATTGATGAGTGAGATGGTAGGAGTAGACTTACAGATCTCAGTTCAGGCTGTAGGCTTGCTAGCCCAGAAACAATAAGGAAAAGATCTCCTGTCTCCAAATTTCCCATTATGGCAACTCTGCTTCCATTTTAAATTATTTTTGGAAAAGTGACCTGAAAGCCCCAATGAAAGCAATTTAATATTGCCTATATTTATTTTTTTACATTAGTATCTCCTTTTGTTGTTGACTGTGGTGTTCTCCTGCAAATCAAGAAAAGACTGAACTTAGCAAAGACATTTTTAGAGTCCTTTCCTAGCAAAATGTTTAAAAAAAAAAAAAATCAACAAAAATCCTGAACAACTACTTTCTCAGCTATCCCTGATGCTGACATTGGGCTGTAAACATGGCAGATCATAACACCTGAGGCCTGCCCTTACTTTGGAGAAATCTCAGGTAGCATAAAGCTAGTGAACTGTAGTCTGAGTTCAGTGTACACAGAATTCCAGGCATCCTTAACCATACTGAAAACCAGTGCTGATATGACCTTAGGAGACAGAAGGAAATGGAGAGCCTGTGAAGATACGAATGTCCTTCAAGGAAAACTTTAGGATGGTTGGGGATGGGGTAATAGGGTCCAGGAGCCTTTGTCCTCCAGAGATGAGCTGAACACAGCTTAGGCACAGCAGAATGTATGAATCGCTCAAATTTAAATGGAAATTTTATTGAGAACAATTGAACTTGACTCAATATTCTCTTGAAGTCTGTTTTATCTCAAAATTTTTAACTATCAATTAGGAACTAAACTGGAGAGAAAATAGGGAAGGGACGTGGAAGCAAATGGAAATGTACCAGAGAAAAGCCATGAGAGGTTACAGCATGCCAGACCAGCTGGATTAAAACTTTATCTCAGAGATTTAGGCAAGGACAAACATTTTCCTTTGTGAAACCTGTGGGTGTTTTGCTATTAGTCACGGTGAATGCTTCAGTGTGGTGAGCTAGAAGAAGTCAGACTGACATCAAAAGTACAGAGAGTGCTGTGGGAAAAAGTTGACTCAGTCCTTTGGCTGGCAGAATACACCACAGACAAATAATGAAGGATTAGGTTTCTTCTGCCACTTTGCTAGCAGAGGAGACATACAGCACAGGATTCATTCTGCATTGGCACTAGTATGACCTAGGACTAATTCCTTTGAAGAGAGTGGTTTATTCTGATGTAAAATAAGGATGGGATTAACATCAAACCCTGATATTTACTGTGGGCCAAATTCTCCTTGCCTGACAATACAAGTCAAGCCTTTGTTTTCCCTGCTTGTGTAAGCATGAGAATAGAAACTGGACTGTTCATGGAACATTAAATAAATGATACAAGACAAAACAACCGCTGTCTCTGATGTTGAATAATGAATCCTGCTGATACCAGTGAGAGCTGCTGGAGAGTATTAAATCTTGATGGACATAAACTAACAAGAGAAGCCCCCCAGATGTTTTGCATCAGCATAGCTGTAAATTCATACAGGGTTTGATCCAATGCACAGCTATGAATGCTGTCCACATTTTTGCAGTTCCGGTTGTTTAAAGACACCCGCTCCAGAGCAAGGTCAATCTTAACCTGCTCACACAGAAGCTCATTGGCTTCAAAGGGAACTTTGCTTGGGCAAAGCAGGGTTTGGTCTTAGTGAGTACTTAGCTCATCTATCTGCTATTTAGATTGATGCAGCAGCAGTCATGATATGCAAACATTGCTCTCTTAGGAGCACTCAGAAGATGAGTGCTTGAAAAGAAATTGTGTGTGGCCTTGAACATGCTGGGGTATGAGTACCAAGGCTGACAATGCCATGTTTCGTGGCACAAAAAAGAATGTCAGAATTTAAGTCAAGAACTAACCAGCAAAGTGGATTTCTTACTGGAATTTCAGGCAGTGGAGAGAACATTACTTCTGAGCCTTTAAAAAGAAAACCAAAGACAATTGGTTTTAGAAAACACACCTGCCTGTTTGGTTGATGGGGTTTGGAACTAGACAGTACTAACAGTTAAATCTATGAAAGGGCTGAAGGAGAAAGGACACATTTAATGACAGGGTGAGACATTTTCTAGTGTTTAATGCTTGATCCAAAGCCTGTTCTGTTTGATGGAGATATGCCTGCTGGCTCTGATGGCTTTTTAAGCAGTTTCCTCCAACAATCTTGGTTTGTTAGTTATCAGAATGCAAGTGAAATGAAGCATTTCAGATATCCTAGGGAATCACTTATGTCTCCTTCTTGATAACAATTTGAACTATTTTTTTCCTTAGAAGGTTGAAATCAGTTCTTGCAGTGGAATATGAGGCCCCAGCCAGGCCCTACCGTTCAAGTTCCTTTCTTTCTGTTCAGACAATGCAGTGCTGAAAGCAAAACCGTGTCCACAGACAGCACTACAAACACGTCAGTTGTCAGTAATAAGCTGGTGTCTGGACAGTAACCACATGTGTAACTTACATTAAATTCTGGGTAAAAAAAAAAAAAGAACAAGCTCAAATTACTTCTTTATGTTGCCCTCCTCTTGAACATCCACATCCATTTGTTAAAGACAGCTGAATTAATTGCTATGTGAACATAAAACTAACATATCCTTGCAATAAACATGCAATGTATTTGTATCATAAATAACTGCTATCATGCATTCTGGCCTTCTGATGTCTTCCTATGTATTATTTCCACAAAGAGTTTATAAAAAAGAGCAAACCTCTAAGTCATGCCAATTATTTTCTTTAAGGAGAAAAATATTAATAAAAAAGTAGAACTAGTCAGACTAAATACTTCACAAGATGGTATGAAAAAAATAAATAAATTTGGCAACTATGTCTGGAGACGGGCAAGACAAATTTGGATAACTGGAAAAGTTTTATGAAGGGCTCTTTTAAAAGAAATTCTTTAATGAAAGCTAAACAGTATGTGCATCTGCGTGTGTGTTTTAAAATTTTCAGTTCTTGGCAGATTCTAAAAAAAACCCCAAACTGCTTCTTTTTTTTTTTTCCCCTCTAGTTAGTAGCAACGAGGTGCAACCACTGCACTTCTGAGCAGCTCAGCCTTGTAGGTGTGCAAATGCCTTTCTAAGACTGGTACAACTCTGGTAGCACCATAAAGGAAAAATGTGGTTACCTAGAGATATTTAAGATTCAGAAGACACTTATAGCATGTGGGCAGCATACTGAGTTCAACTGGAAACTGAAATGGCAGAGTCATTACCACTCAGAGCTGGACAATCGCTCCTCTGGGAGATGGGGGCTCCTGCTGACCTCAGTGTTCAATAAAAACTCTGCTGAATCACAAGGGCAGACATTGCTGATCTGCAGGACTTGCAATTGTGAGAGGTGGTAGCTCAGGGGCCAGTCCTGTCCATGGCTTGCAGCAATGCAGCAGTAGGACTGGATGTGAATGGGATCATCCAGACATTCTGGAAAAATGTTTCCTAAGCCATAAACTGTTCATAGAATCATAGAATATGGAAGGGACCCATGAGGATCATTGAGTCCAACTCCTGGCTCCACACAGGACCAGCTGAATCGGAGCACATGACTGAGAGCGTTGTCCAGACGCTTCTTGAACCCAGTCAAGCTCGGTGCTGTGACCACTTCCCTGGGGAGCCTGTTCCAGTGCCTGACCACTCTCTCAGTGAAGAACCTTCTCCTGATATCCATCCTAAATCTCACCCGTCACGGCTTCATGCCTTTCCCTCAGGTTCTATCACTGGTCACCAGAGGGAGGAGATCAGCACCTGCCCCTTCACTCCCCCTCGTGAGGAAGTTGTAGGCTGTGGTGAGGTCTCCCCTCAGTCTCCTCTTCTCCAAGCTGAACAAACCAAGGGACTTCAGCCTCTCCTCATATGTCTTCCCCTCTAGACCCTTCACCATCTTTGTTGCCCTCCTTTGGACACTCTGCAATAGTTTTATGTCCTTTTTGTACTGTGGCACCCAAAACTGTGCACAGTACTCGAGGTGAGGCCGCACCAGCGCAGTGTAGAGTGGGACAATCCCTTCCCTAGACTGGCTAGCAATGTCATGCTTGCACCTCAGGATACGGTTGGCCTTCCGGGCAGCCTGGGCACACTGTTGACACTGTTGATGTGTTCATCTTCAAAATGAGGATAATGATAAAACAAAACAAAACAAAACAGGATGATCTACCTCTACCTACCACCTTACTTTCACTAAGAAGAACACAAATACCCATATTCCACATGTGTGTTTTATGCCATGCTCTACTCTGAACAGAAAACCCAGCATGAATTTGCAAAGTATTCATCATTACAAAGAGATTCCTGTATCTGGCAGGAGTAGAAATGGCTGCCTAAAAATCTTTCATTAAAGGTTTCTCTGTAGTTGCTCTGAACTGCTGATGCTGATTTTGCTGTCTGGAAATAAAGGCATTTTGCTGAAAGACTGAATTGCCCTTCACAACATGAAAAACGTGATGAAAATATCCTGGCAAGGGCAGAGTTTATTGCTAATGAAAAGAACATTAGCCACCATGTTCCCTGAATTACAACTGTGTGCTGCTAAGGACTTTTTCTTTATTGGAGAAGGAAGGGAACATTTTGTGTTTTTTTCAAAAGTAAAAGCTGAATTCCCTGCTTTCTGGCAGGATGGGATGCTCAGCCCTACAGAAGTTGTTATGCTACTCCAGGAACAGAAAGCAACCTCTGGTCTAATAGACTTATTGTAGGTTTTTACACATGGAGCAACTTCACAAGGGACAAACTATCCCATGAGGCTTCCCAGTGTGCAGGGGGGATATAGATGCAAAGGAAGCGCCATGAACTAATCTCTATATTTATTTATGTCACTGTATGGCTATATTTCTTTTATTATTTTCATGTATACCATATATCTAAGAATAGTTCTAAAGTCAGTTGTAGTCCCAAAGATTTCAGAGACAATAGCTGTATCGTTTAATGTACACAGGTACTTACATACTTTGCTTAGAGCAGTGACAACCAGAAAAATTCTTATTCTTTGTAATTACGTGACCTATGCACCACAAATGTACACAATGAACAGAATGTACAATAAGGATGAGCCTCTGAACATATATTATATATATACTATATAAAAATTATATATATATATATTTATATATATAAATAAGACAAATCTGACCAGGTTCACAACATAAGATGAGGAAGATTGAAGGTCAATTAAAATGAGCTCATGATGACCTGAAAAATATTTGTCACTGTGTAAAAATGGCCCCTCCTTATTCATCAGATTCACTCTTTCCTATTTCCTTGCCTTCAACAGGACTTTATTGACAATACAGCCCTTTCACCAGTTGTTAGACTCTTGGAGGAGATTATTAGATTCTGTCATTTTCTTTCACCATCAGCAATATCATTGGCTAATAGGTGATCCAACATGTCCTCAGCAAACCACAGATATAAATCAGGTGTCCACCAGGACCCCCAGGATCTTCTCTGCAGAGCTGCTTTCCAGCTTGTCAGCTGCCAGTCTGTATTGTGCATGGACTTATTCCCCCACAAGTGCGGAACTTTGCACTTCCCTTCTCTTGAACTCCGTGATGTTCCTGTCAGCCCATTTCTCCAGCCCATGGAGGTCCCTCTGAATGGCAGTGCAATCATCCAGTGTGTCAGCCACTCCTCCCAGTTTTGTATTGCCTACACCATATAAAACTGCTTAACTCTGTTGAGTTTGGTGGGAGTTAGTGGGACTTAAGGAATCCCGCAAGATACTCTAACAGCCACTTAAGTGATTTCAGGAGTCCCTTAGCTTGTGGAGTGTTGAAAATCTCACTTGCTACCTCCTTGTACATTTAAGTTCCCAGGTCACATTGAAAAATGCACTCTAGGCCAGATGACTATCCTGGGAATAATTGCTATGACCACCTGTCTTTCCATGTTTTGTAGGCCACAGGGTTCCTACAAAGTCTGTGAGAATTTGTGTTTGTGTTAATGATTTGGATTTTTAATCCTTTCCTTATTTGTAGGTTTCTCTAGCATTTTCTTTTTTAGTCTGAGATTCCTTGGCTTGTCATTATAAGGTAAAGACCACCAAGTGCTGACTAAGCGCCTTGTGAGTTCTCTGCAAATCTGCAACTGCTGAATCCATATTGCTGTTAGCCAGAAGACGACAGTTTGATTTCCAGATTATAGTTTGAGTTTTTAATGATAGCAATTAGAAAGCATGTCTCTTAATTAATGCTGTGTGTATTTTCCATTTTTAAATTGCACCTATAAACTCTCTTTAGATATACACAAACTTTAGGAACATAGTAAATATTATTTTGACTTGCAAATGTAATTACTGAACCTGAAAGCAAGTTACAAAAAAAAAAGAATAAAACATAAAATTCCACAGCATTGCCTTTGCTGAATATTTGTGTCTATCTAATACAAATATATGTAAATCTATCAAGTGGTTTGAACCTTTAGAAATTTAAATATGTGTTATTATTCAATTTTATTAAATATATCAATTGCTTTTTAATTTTAAAAAATCAACTATGTCAAGTTTAATTATGGAAGTCTTGTGTTGCAGAAGAAAATCAGAAGTCATCTCAAATACTCTTCCTTCTTGTACAACATCAAAATAGTTCTTTAATAAATGACACTTGGATAGACAATTTGTAAATACAATAAGGAAGTCAGCATATTCTAGTGCCATGGAAAGCAATCTGGCCAACAAAATCTTTGTTAGCTGCTTGAAGAGGAAAGAACAGCTACCTTAAAAATCTTTGTACTAAGTTTCAAGGCTTCAGGCTGTCAAACAACTTAAATTTATACCCATTTTTATGTATATGAGTTCTTTTCTTTACTTTAAAATTAAGTTAAGATGCATTCTTTTGCAATCCTTCTTCAAAGTCGCATTACCTCTGAGAGTCCTCTCTTAACACTTTTAAATGTTAGTGTGTTGATTGTTGATGGGATTTGGAGTAAATGAATGCTTAAGTTAGATATTCTACTGTGGAGGAATATCAAAGAAGAGTGGCTGTCATCAGCTAGTGTACATAACTATCCCTTAAGAGCAAGGAGACACAAGTAAATTTTTACAGGAAAGAAAGTGATAAGGAATTGGAAAAATCATTTCTAATCATGAAGAGCTATTAAGATTATAAGAAGATCATTGAAGACCTTATCATCCTGTACCATCACAAAGAAAACTGGAACACTTCATGTGTTCTTCTACCATTTCTTGTAGCCTCTCAGGTGGTTAATGAAACAGCAGAAAACAGCAATTACATTAGCACAAATTAAATACATATAATAAATTCTTCTTCTCTTCCCATTATTGTCAACAATCTGGTCTTACTCTAGGGATTGGGGACCACATGGAAACTTTCATAACATCAGTCAGAGTGGCATTTAGCTACATTCTGGAAATGTCAAAAAAATTTTACAGTAATGTCCTTGGGCGAACTTAATATGACAAGTTCTGCCTAAGTCTCAAAGACTAATTTTCACCGGCTACTCTCAAGGGCCTTCGGATCTTGGAGGGATCTATCATAAATCTCTCTGTCCATTTTGGGATATACTGCTTCCTTAATGCTTAAAGTATAGGTTACTATATGCTCTTAGCACCTTGACCAGGCAAACCAAGTATACACCTCCCAGTCTGCTTCATTGCAATTCAGAAGGCAGGCAGGCAGGGAGGCTGCAACCCTGCAGTGCACTAAACAGCATCAAGGAACACCTTTGGAATGCAATCATCTGTGCTGCTAAACTGCCAGAATGGTTGCAGGCACTCTTCCGGCTTGGTCAACCAACCTTCCCTCCGCAATTCCCATGTGGAGTTTGGCAATCATCATAGAGCTGCTTTTCCCGCCTCACAGGCTGGATGTAGGCACCCTGCTTGGGAGGAGATAAGATAGCTACAGCCTTTAGGGAGAGGGATCGACTGAAGGCTGAAACATGTCCTAACTTTGCTTAACTCTTTGGGCAGCACAGAGCTTAACCTAAGACCTACAATCTTCTTCAGACAATTTCACTCCATGCCCAGGAAGGAGGGAATTTCTTCTTGCTCAAGAGCTTACATCATTTGCACAAAGATCAGGACTTGATTTCTGTTTTTCTCTCAGTTCTAGGTAAAGCAGTTTGAATCTATGGATCCCAGTCCTAGGAAAGAGACCTCTTAAGGCAACAAATTAATCAAGGTGTGAATCTTCTCCAGTCCTCCTATTGAAACTGGTCCACTGCATGGATGTGAAAGCAGAATGTGTGGGATCACAAAGAGGTCAGCTGAGGAGGTGGCTGGCTCTGTAGCCCAGTGCTGAAAGCACAGCCTTGTATAAACTATATGGCATCTACTTTAAAGTCCCCTCAGCACAGATGGTCTAATGTAAAGGGGTCCTGGAGTCAATGGAACGGAACGGAACGGAACGGAACGGAACGGAACAGAATAGAATAGAATAGAATAGAATAGAATAGAATAGAATAGAATAGAATAGAATAGAATA
>VXBL01005504.1:69473-117748 GCA_013400195.1 Aramus guarauna | reverse complement strand
CCCCCCCCCCCCCCCCAAGTCACATTTTCTAGGTCTCTGATTGTTCTTTTTGGTTTGTTCTGGATTCTGTACACCTGATTCATGATTTCTTTTTTCCCTCTGTGAGATGCCCGCAACTCAACTCAGTTCTACAGTAAAAAGATGTCTTACATCTAAAAACTATATCTATACTCCTATTTATACATCCTGTGAAATGCCTGCCTTCCTCCAGTCACAGGCTTATCCACAACTGATGACCTACTGAAACTTCTTTGCCATCCTCAAGGCCTGGGTAGATGTTACTTGCTCCATACGTGCATAACAGCCTACAAGAAGTATCTTGCATCTGCCCTCACTAAAATGCATTATAGTTTTTCCGTCCTGTACGCTCAATTTGCTTAGAACACGTTGAATACTAAACCTGCCCTCCTCCATGCCCGCAGTCCTCTACAGCTCTGTGCCTTCTGCATGTTTGGTGAGTCTACTCTCTCTTCAGTGGTGATGGCAAAGCAGTGCGGTGTATTTAGGTAACAGCTGGTGTGCACATTTCTTGCATGTGTTTCTAAATCTCAGCCTCTGAAGTATTGGACATCTTTATGCAAGGCTACCAAGATGTTTCTGAGCATAGGGCCCCACTGCAGCAATGCTCTGGGCTCTGCAGAGCGAGAAGGAAGGTCAGCCATCCTGGGGAGCTGGAGAGGTGGAACTGCCAAAGCCCTGGTTGCCACTGAAGGGTGGACGAGCCTGGGGTCCAGCAAGGGAATTTCACACATAATTCCTGAGTCCTGTAAGTCCTGATAGGGCACAGTTGGCCCTAGATTAGTACTGTGTATTATTCAATCTTTGTTGCTATTGAATTTTTTTTTTTTAAATAGAGCTAAATGACTTGGCAGTGTCACAAAATCACTAAAAGCCATTTAAAAATAATACTGTCACTAGACGGCTTTTGAAGGATGAAATCAGGCAGAATTCATTCCTCTTCTGTCACCTGAAAGTTTATGTCACACTCCTCTCCTTCCCCCTCTCTACCCACAGCAGTAACATTTATGTGCAATTTAATGTTATGATATTTAATCATGCAAATCATGATCTCATTCAGTTTAGTGGACTATTTATGTCCTCAGGATTGCAAGCCTGGCATTGTGCTCTGCAAAGCACTCCAGCATTCTCCAATAAAAGGTAGCCTCAATATCTAACACATTATGAAGGAACACTTGTGCTACTATATATCTTCTTTATTTAAATACAGATTTTACAAACTACTTTTTAAAAAAGTGAACAATTGACATATAGCCTATCTACCCCTTCATGCACACATGAAATGTGAAACTTTAGTAATGATGGAAATGACAGAATATGAGCAAATTAGCTTTTATTTCCTCCATACCTGTTTGGGTTTTTCAATACCTTTTTTTTTTTTTTTTTTTTTTTTTGGTGACAATTTAAACATTTTAATAATAATANGTGACAATTTAGACATTCTAATAATAATGAAAAATAAAATCTTCTGGTATTGATTGAATCTCTTTTTTAAAGACCTGTCTATCATTTTTCTCAATTGAATGCCTATCTCAATATGATGTCTGTATGAAAGCAAGCAAAGGGCATAAGGGAATGGATTAAAAATTGTACCCCTAGCTAGTCAAAGCACTCAGACTGATTAATGAAAGCCATGGTAAAAGAAAAGCAAGGCTTCATGGACTGAAAGATCAGAGGGAAAGAAGATGAGGACACAAGGCTGAACAGACGATAGAAACAACCAACATTTGCTGAGGTTTGCAGATTATTTTTCTCACTACAGTGAAGATATCAATGAAATATTTTAAATGTTGCAGACAATGAAGCTAAATTATTGCATACCTCAATGATGCCATATGGCGGGGCAGGGGGAGGGGAGCAAAAGGAAAGAACAAAGAAAGAAAAAAAAAAATTTTTAGGTCAGTTGTAGAATAAAGAGGTAGCAAAAAATGTCAATTTTAATTTCTATATTTTACAAGATTTTTTTTTCTTTTTATTTTGCTTTTTTTTTTTTTTTTTGTGCATACTATAGCTTCTCCATGTCGTGAAGTAACCTCATATGCAAATGAATTTCTTCTCTCCCTCTCCCTTCACAGCTACACATACCCACATGCAAGGGCCAGAAGGCAGTCTAGGCATGGGAATTTTATAGAGGGACATAAGGGACTGGAGATGAATAATCCACCTTTTCACCAATGGGGGGAGCTGCGTTTTTGCCATCTCTCTCCCAAGTCTACTCTTTCCCCAGAAACTGCAGATTCAAAGTGGATTAGCAGCTGTGACCATTGCAAGTCTTTTATTTATGTCTTCATGGTCACTGGTGCTGACCAGGAATATATTAACCAGGCTGTTTTGTATGGAAAAATATCTATCTGTCTATTCATTCAATTGTTGCATTTCCCCTGAAAATTAACCTTCAGAATGGCATTAACATGATGGAATTTTTCAACTTTTAGGAAAAAAAATTAAAACAGTGAATTTAAATTTTTCATTTTCAAATTATTCTTCCGAATTTTCATTGTGGATGATAGGCTTTCTTTTTTTTTTTTTTTTTTTTCCCCCCCAGAATCAGAGATGAAACATGATGGAGTCCTGCAAACAAGCAAACAAGATTGACTAGAAAGAAGACCATTGTTCTGTGTTGGGAAAGGAGGACCTTTATCCTAATTTGAAAACAAATGCAGTTTCAATAATTTGAAAAAAACTTCCCAGAACAGAACTGCCATCCTTCACGTTGCTCTCTGGGCCACCCAGAAGTTTCCCTCCACCCTTTCACCCTCTTCCAACCAGGTTTGAGAGAGTAGCTGTTTCTTCGCTTGTCTCTCTCCTCTACGCACACCATCACTCTCCTGTAACGCTGTTAAAACTGGTGAATCCCTGGGGCACCTGCATTGCTGAATGAATAATATTTTTTCCAAAGCAGTGGACAGTTCTTGATGCTTTATGGGATTGCTTTGAAGAAGAGATTTTTTTTCCTCTTAATACAAAAGACCTTTGACTTGCAGGTTAATTTCAACAGAAGTTAAAAGGAAGTGAACTATTAAATTCACCTCTCAATGCACGACACGTGAAATCTTTACAATCTACAGCAGACAGACCATTCACAAGCGTCTTATTCTTGAAGTGCTATCTGAAGCAGCAAGTGGTAGGAGTGAGGGCCCAATAGGTGAAGCTACTGTTGAAATTAATACTAGAAAGGAGACTTGAATTTGAGACATTCAAAAGAAACTAAAAACCCCAAAAAGCACATGTAAGGCTATTCTGTATAACTTTTTTTATTTTATTATTCTTAGCTCTGTGTAGAGGTTTTCACAAGCAGATCTCAAAGTGTTTTTCTGGTTACAGGATGGAGATGTTTCCTGTGGATGTATACAGTAAATCTAATTAGGTTGCAAATAGGGAACTGTTTTATTGTATGAGATTTTAAATCCATCCAGATCAGTATCCTGCAGTTACTGCAGTATAAGACATATCCTAAGAGGAAATCCCCCTGTCAGTCAGATCAAAGGGGGGAAGGTCTGGTAGGGTTGTGTATGCATGTGCTTATGTGCGTGTGTTAAACCTTGGAACAGGAACAAAAACTAGAAACCTTCATGTTTCCAAGGGAAAGGAAATTCCTTTTTTGTTTCTTTTCCTTCTTCTTCTGTCTGGGGGAAAATAATTCTGTTGAATTTTTAAATAAAATATGAAGCCAACTTTTTGGCTCCTGGGAACTGTGCAGCCCCGTTTCTTTCACGAACCAGGAAACCTGGAAGCTGGGCTGGACTTCCCTGCTTCCGGGGATGCTGGTGTTGCAAGGATGGTAAAAACTTCAGAAATACTGTGAGTCTGGGTCAAAAAAGACTTGCGCTATGTCATCTTAGCTGCAGAGCCCCTGAGTTCAGCTCTCAAGAAGCTCTTTACGGAGCTGATAGGATGCCAGGTAGGTTTTTGAAAGAACGTGGCTTATGTTTCTGAAACATTGCTTCATCAGATATTTGCATATGCGAATGTGTAGGGCTCTGTGTTTTGTTGGCCTGCAGATTAGCACAAGGTTTAATTCAGCTGGGTTCCTAGGCAGTACTTTTCTCGAGCAACACAACTCTTGCCCCCCACTCCCTTATCTTCCACATGAAGGTTTCTTGCATTAGAAAATGGAGAGAACATAAAATAACCCTTTAAATGACTTGCCGTATCACAGAGAGAGAACTGATGCCTGGTGTGCTGATATTAACAGCTATTTATTCCAAATTGAGCTCCCATCATAACTGAAGCATGTTAATCTGCTCATTGCCAGTCAAGCTGGGGATGGTAGGTGTTCTTAGACAAAATGTTTAGGAGGAATCGTTGACTCATGGCAATCTTTAGTCATTCTCTGAAATGATACTATTAATGTGTATGGGATCAGCAGAGTACTTGTTTCTCCTTTCTATTATCTTGTTTTTACATCCAATAACATCTTTTTTGGCATAGGGAGAGGATAACAGATTCATGTTTGAGCAATCTATTTGATATTGCATTTCCATAAATCACAAAAACCTGTCATTTTCTTGTGTTTCAGGATTTGCCATAGCAGATTAAATCTGGTCTCCTTTTGATAGCAATGGCAGGTTGTTGGTTCTCCAGAGGAAGATTTAAAACTGGCCTGTAGGTGGTCTACCCTACACATGAGATTAATTTCATCCTCTCTCACACGACTAGAAAAGACAATGTCAGCCTTAAAGGTTGCATCTACTCTGTTTTCAACATTGTGACGTTACTAAGAGCCAAGGAGATTATCATCTCATTGCCAGGTAACACAGGGATCTACAGAACGTCCAAAAGCCTTTTCCAGGAAACAGGTATGGACAATGTCTGTGACACCTATAGGGCTCTAAAGCCAGGTTAAGTAGCTTCATATAAGAATCAAACTACAGGTACTGTTATCGTGATTAATATTGTTTATAATGGCAACATGAATAATTTACACAGAGGATGCTTGTGGCTGCTATCAGTTGTACAGGGAAGCAAACGAAATTATTTATTCTGGAATCATAAGGGGAGACAAAATATCTTGAATTCCAGTGCTTTGTAAGGAGGAAGCTCCACATTACACTACACTGCTGTAAGTTTTTTGGCATCTCTCTAATCACGACATTTCCAGTGGATGTTTTCAGCATGCAATAGCTCAGACATTTTGTTTTAGCAGTAAAAGAACCCTATGGTACTACTGCCTGTTGATCCCAAGTGTTCTCCAACACGGTTCACATCACAATATATGAGAGATACCTCTGAAATTAAAGTGTGTTTTTGATAGCTCTAAGCTTTTGAATATCTTTTTTTTTTTAATTACACTCTCAACTTGCGACTACAACCCCATTGCATAACTCTCTCTACAAATGTATAACAACAAAACATTTTTGGTTCCAATGGATTTGCAGCCCAGGGTGGGACACAGCACTTAGGTGTAGTGAAGAATGGTATGGAATTATGGAAAACAAGAGAAGTAAGTGTGGGAGCAGTTGTGATTACTGTGGTAAGCAATGGCCTTTACATAACAGTTGACCTCTTTTGAGAGTTCTGCAGGAGTTATGGCAGGAAAGTATTTAAATATTTAGTGGGCAAGATGATAGCTTTGCTCATTTTTACAGAAGCTTACAGAGTCTTGGCAAAAGGCTGGCAAAGTGGTGAAGCTTTAGTGCTACCAATTCAGGATAGAAAATTTAAGTCTTTCTCAGATTTGAACTGAGAGTTGTCCAAAACTACTCCAGCAGTAAATGTACTCCTGATCATTCAGCTTGCATATTTTTGCCAGCTAAAACTGGGAACTCTTAACAAACATCCTGGTGGACCATTTTGTCTATGATTATAGATCATTGACTTTTTTTTAACTTCAGCAGCATTGCATTATTTACACTTTAAAATATCTACCAGAGGTAAAAGCCTGGATGATGGAATAAGCGCTGTTCATACTAAAGTACCAGGCCAAGCAGGAACACCAGTAGTTGAAGGGCACAAACAGATTTAAAAATAATTTTGGCTAATTCAAGATATGGTCTAGAAAAACAAAGAAAAGAACAGGAGATGCAATTCACTAGGGGCAAGTGGAAAGTACTGTATATAGGCAGAAATAATCAGTTACACTAGCACATGATGGGGAACAGCTGCTTAAATAGCAGTTCTGCAAGAAATGATCTGGGGGTTATTGAAAGTGAGCCAACAGTGTCATGCTGTTGCAGGAAAAACAAACATTGTGGTGCATAAGCAGAAAGGTAGTCTTTTAAGCTTGTGAAATAATCCTGCCGCTCTGTTCAATACTGGTAAGGTCGTGGCTGGACCCTGTCCAGTTGTAAGGGTATAGCACAAGCTGGGGACTCTCTGGGCGATGGGTACAGGGGATGCTCCCCTGGGGGGGGGCCATGCAGCCCCAGCCCAGGTCATCAGGCACCTCAGTGGGGACAGAGACGGGCTGAGGATGAGACATCAGCCTGTGGAGCTGGGGACTGGCATGTTGGGGCATCACTGGGGCAGGGACTGATGGCAC
Source organism: Aramus guarauna (assembly GCA_013400195.1). Classification (NCBI taxonomy): domain Eukaryota; kingdom Metazoa; phylum Chordata; class Aves; order Gruiformes; family Aramidae; genus Aramus; species Aramus guarauna. The sequence continues at coordinate 111,249 of VXBL01005504.1, read as the reverse complement.
CTGAGATGGGCTGTGATGAGGCCCTGGGTCTCGGGCAGGGGTGGGGGAAGCCCTGAGTGAGGGGAATGAGGGCTGGTAAAGAGACCTGGTGCCCTCGGGGGCCAGACACCACTTTTGTGAAGTGCATATCAAGAAATACTGGACCTTCCAGTAGCAGTTAAGAGAAGCATGATCTGAGATGTAGGAAAGGTAACCAAGTAGGAAAGTTTGAAAGGAACACTTGTTTGGCTGTGTTCAGGTATTGCCTTGAAATGTTGTCTCCTAATAAAATTAGATCACAGTATTATGAGAGTAGTAAAGAAATAAAGCAACATAAAGCAGGTATTAATGTTTTATAACTGTAGAGGATATTGCTATTTAGGTATTTCTATCTGACATACATATTTCACTAAAGAAAGAAGGCATTGAAACTGCATTAGTAATTTTCTGAAGAGTGCAGTGGATGTTACTTAGATGTGATGACACTTGTCACCATGATCTGTAAACTTTATGCATAATGTATTCTTGACTCATATACACCTTTGCATTTCAAAACTTCATTTACTTACAATTTAAATTGTACATACAGCAGTATGGGAAGGGGACAAGTTAAGAATTTCCTTTTTAAAAAATTCAGCTTCTAGCAGCTCAATTTTAACAACTTCTGCAGCACAGGGAGAATTCTTTTTTTTTAATCACTGATAGGCTATTAGCTGTTGAAATACAGCTATTCATCATTCATTATTTCAATAGCTCAGAGTCATAGATGCTTGCACATTTACTCTCATAATACTTTGTATTTTTGCAGACCTCAGTGTTTTGTACAAGCTGAACATACAAGGCCACGTTCTCGTTCCATTGAGACTCTCTTGACTCAGCAGAGAGAAGCTGGCAGAAGTCCAGCAACTTCTCTCCGGTTCTGTGTTTGGCATAGGGCCAGACCCAACGTAGTCGCCCATCCCTGGAAAGCGACTGATCCTCAGAAGGCAGGATTCATCCTTTGGGGTGCAGTGTGTGTCTAGATGTACTTTATTTCTTACTGTATCTTAGAGCAGCGATGTAGCAGATCGAATGACCATTCAGCTGAACTTCCTTTTACTCCCTCTCATTCACTATCAGGGTTCCTCAGGAACAGCAGAACAAAGGCTGCGGAATGGCAGCGCTGAATCCTTTAGCTCAACTCATTCGTTCCCAAGCCAGCTCCACTGACACCTGTTCTGGTCTTCTCAGTGCAGAAATCCTTGCATGTCTCTTGCTTTGCTGCACTCTCCTGGGAAGCACTTTTTTCACCCGGAGAGTAAATCTGTTCCACCTTGCCAGCTTGTCTCCCAATTTATTTTTACATAGCCGTGGGTTATCAGTGCTATACTGAACTCCAGATGCCTGAAACTATAGAATTCTGACATTGATATCATTGAATGATTGATGGCCTTACTGACAATCTATGTTCTGAAACGCATTTACTTGGACACTGTGGCATGGGGCTTCCATGCAGGCAGTGCCTGTAACCAAAGAAAAGGACACTTCAAAGATAGGTCATTGCGGAGCTTTTGCTGCCCCTTTGCAAAGTAGCAAGCAGAGTCAATTTTTTTCCACATATTCTAAAGTGTGACATCAGGGAATGACTATGACTTGTGTATCTGTGTTTCAGCCTGCCTGGCTCCCGGCTACACACCAGCTGAAGACACTCAGGGAATGGCCCAATGAGGTATATCTTAATCTAGGATAGAACTTTCATTTTGCTTCCTCCTCTTTAATGTAGAATGATGTTTCCCACAGAGGACGTATATTGAGGAGGTGGATTCTCAATAAACTTCTCTTAGCCCACCCCAGGATCACGTGGTGGATGTTGCTTTCCTTTGTCATGGCTTTTCAGAAGCTGATGGTATGGTGAGACCAAAGCATACAGAGAAATTCTCACTCCAACGGTCTCCTGAGTCATACAATCATTATAGTGTGAGTCCAGAAAGGGAGAGAGAGAGAATAGCAGAGATAGGACCTGGGAAGATGGATGTGCTGCCAGCTTTGGAAGATCTTTGTCCCTTGGGAGATGCCAGGATTAAGGGATTCATGAGAGAAATGGGTCAGCAGCATCACTTGTGTTGTGTTACAGGAAGTGAAGAAAAGAGCGCAAAGGAAAAACTTCAGACTCTACTGCTCTTTTTCTAGGAGAGGAATTTGAAGAAAGTGTGGTTCAAAACACTGAAAGGAAAAGTAAATTGCAAGTGAGGAAATATCCGAGGTATATGATTATGGGCCAAGGCAGGAGCCTGAGACAGCACCAAAGAACAGTACCGGTGTTTTACTCAGTGCTAGTCATAGCATAGTCAGGCATGTTTGACCAAAGATTTTTTTCCCCACAAATCCCTACCAAGAAAAGGTTTGTTGGCATTTCTTGTCAAAATGAGAAAGGTTTTCAAAGGTATTCCTAGCAGAGATCTAGTGATTTAGATAATCCTCTGAAATAGGGCAAATTAATCTTCCAATTCTTATTCTGTCTGATGCAGAGCAGGATTTGAAGCTACATCTTCAGATGTCTTGTGGGCCCCTCATCACTCAGGTGCTGACAATCTTTGTTTGACCCACTGAGTGTGGAACCGTTTACACAAAGGAGAACTGCTTGAACAAGAGCAGGAAACTGACCCACCCAGAGAGACCCCACTCCTTCCCAACTCCCCATGACTCTGCCTCACATTGAAGTAGTACCAGGAGTTGTAGGGGGATGCCACAATGTCATTGACATGCAGGTTTCATTCACCTAAGCACTCAATTCACGTCATACATTTAGTCAGGATTACCAAGATGATTTTGATAATATCTTATTTGAAACCACTTCACTCTCTGAGTTCTTTGGATGTGGGAAAACCTGCTGGGCACCCTCACAAATTTTCCATTTATATTAGAGTCGCTGCCTCAGAAAAACAAAATGACCTTTACATTTTTTTCCCCTTAAAAGTACAGCGCAGCCAGAGGAATGCTGGATGGGCTGGAGATAGTATAATTTGTGTGGTTTGTGCCATTAAACTTGGTAAAAGCAACAGGGCTGATATATACCTGCAATGCCTTCCGTAAAATATACACTTTGACATCAGAGGGATTTCCTGTCCCCACAACAATTTGGAAGGCTAGAGCTGTATTATGCAAGACCTTTGATTTCACTGCAATGAAGAGAGTGAAATGCAAATGAATATTTCTAATGCAGAATAATAATCACTTTAGTTGGATGAGCAGTAAATGTGCAGAATGATCTAGGCTGAAAACAGGTGGTTTCAGCAGAGCTGTGGGATCCTAAAAACACCAGGCAGAGTTTCAAGTCAGCAGATTAGAAAAACAAAAGATCATTATCCATGTCACAGTTAAATTCTCCCATTTATTTGGGGAGGGCTGGTGGCTAGGATCTCAACTGCCAAGGCAGAGGACACACTCAAGAGACCCTTTGGCTAAATGAGAACTGAACTAAAATAGCTCCTCCACAGCTTGATGAGTTGGAGGTGAAAGCTACACTTAAATGCTGGGAAGTGGGCTATGAGGATTAGTTGAGTGTCCAGGCAGAATGAATAGAGTTTCTTGCATTTCTGCCTCATACTTTTAAGGAAAAAAAGGGCAATGTTTCTCTCTTCAGAGAAATGAGACTGCCAACAGGGTAAGAGGCCCCTCTGTGTTAAGAGGAGCAATTAGAAGAAGAAGGTTTCCTGCCCTTACAAAGGCCTGTGAACACAGAAGAAGAGTGGGAAGTGTCTGGGTGAAGAAGAGGCACACAAAGAAGCCAGGAGCAAGGGGATATCTTGGTTGAATGCTCCATGACATATAGCTAGGAGAAATTTGTTCATCTAAGGAATGCTTTCTTGCTCCTGTTTCTCCTGGAATTCGTCAGAACTGCTCGGAGCTGTGTCTATGAATGGGCTGTTTGGTCTGGAACATCCTTTAATTGACTCTGCCTCTTTCTGGGTGTCTTGCTGACGGCAGCTGATGTATGGTGACATGCTTGCATGTCATCCATCATGATGGAAACATCATCAGGGCCTTCCCCAGCATAGCTTCCAACTCCCTTTGCAAGGCTGGAGCAATTTCTCTCATCTACCCCAATCAGGCCATCTAGTGGGCAGGGACAGAGCAGCCCAAACAAAACAAGAGAATCACAATCACAAAGCAATCACAAAGTTCAGTACTGTAAAGAATTAAATGTAGCATGACAATTGAATTTCAATTGGCAGAAACACTAGGTCAGCCCAAACTATCCAAACATTTCTCTGCAGCTGCTGATTGAAAGTTTCTCTTCCTTAATCAGTAGTGCTGTGCAGCCTGAGCTCACGGGGTAAGTCCTGAAGTCCTGTTACCAACCTCCATGACTAAACTGGGAAATAAGAGTTCTACAGGGATATCTAAGGATGAAACTGAGACTAGAACAGAGATGGGCTGAATATGTCTCCAGGCTTTTACCAACTTTGGCAGCAGCTATTGCAGTGCCTTTAACAGGTCTGTTTTGATTGAAATCTAGAGACTTTTCTGACTCAGCTGCAATCAAAAAATCATCCAGGCTCTTTATTTCCTCTCTTTGAATAAAAGAGTTTCTGTTTCCAGTTGCCAAATACAAAATCAATCCCACACGCATCCTCCTGAAGACAATGAAACTTAGCGTGTATTGTTCTACAGCTTCATTGCTGACTGCCTGTCATATTTTCAAGTCAGAGATAAGATTGAAGGGAAAGTTTTGTTATTCAGTAACCTCCTCCATCTCTCTGCTTATACAAGATTGACTTCTTGTTCCATTTTGCCCAGTTTTCAATGACTAAAATGAAGTGCTGCTTACCATGGGCATGTTTCTCTCTGGCTAACATTCATTACCATTAATCTATTTCTTAGAGGTCAATCTGCAGGTATTTTTGCTCTGTGTCATTCTATACCTTCTGTTTCTCTTCCTCCACCATAAAATAACTGTTGTTCTTCCATCTCCAGAACAAAACAATAGATATTTTTGTCTCATATGTATTTACCTCTCTTTGATCAAGTAATACACAACCTCTTCAGTTTTGTTGTTTGTTTGCTTCCTTGTTTGTTTTATGTAGGACAACCTCCCAACTTTTTGTCTCTTTAACTTGCTTCAGTAGACCTATTCCCTGGCTTTGGGGCCCATACATTCTCTGAGATCTTAAAACTCTATTAAAGAGCAAATCCCTTGAGCATTAGAATACACAGGATAGATTTATTTGTTTTCCTGACAGGGTTACCAAAAAGATGCTCCAATTTAGACACTCTCTGTCTTTTCAATAGTCTCCTCAGTATGCAGCAGAGCAGGTGGAAGGAGTTTCAAGGTTGGGAAAAGAACAGCTTGTGTGTACACAACATTATATTTATAATTCTCTTGCCTCCAAACCAGAGGTTTATTGGGATAACTATACTTCTAATATAGTTGCCAGGGATAAGGATGAAAGCTGAATACATCTGATTAGAATCTATAATGTTTTGAACTGCAGGTCACCTCAGATGCATTGGCAGCATCTAGAAAGAGAAGTCAATAGTTCAAGGAAGTATTTTATCAAAGATGTACTATATCTTTATCCCATTGTTGTGGCTCTATTTCTTTGTTTTTCTGATTAAAGTAAGTCACAGTAGGTCCAAAAGTAACAGATCAGGACAGGTCACTTCAGGACAACTCCATGAGCTACTTCTGTAGCTGAAGCAATGTGCATTTCCAAAGTGTAAAGTTTTACTAGCTGATGAGGGTGTCCATGAACAGATGCCTTTTTTGTCTTGCATGTAATTTAAAACTTCTGCCTCGCTGAGGATGACAAGAATCCTATCACTGTGCTAACCACCAATGCTATACTTCAGTACTCTCTTAGGCTCCTGCTGTGTGTGGAGGTGGTTGTGCCAAATTTTTCATACATGTGCTCTGTTATTGTCTAATTTAGGATTTAACAAATGCTAGAAAAAAACATGTTGTTTATTTTCCTTCCCAGTGGGCAGTAGTTTCTTTCTCAGCTGATGTATGTCAGGAAAACCAATGACAACTGCCCACAGTTGTGGTGTATGTTAATAACAGCTTCACTTTCATAGATTCATCATAGAATCACCATAGAATCATCATAGAATGGTTTGGGTTGGAAGGGACCTTAAACATCATCTAGTTCCAACCCCCCTGCCATGGGCAGGGACACCCTCCACTAGACCAGGTTGCTCAAAGCCCCATCCAACCTGGCCTTGAACACTTCCAGGGATGGGGCATCCACAACATCTCTGGGCAACCTGTTCCAGAGTCTCACTACCCTTGTAGTGAAGAATTTTTTCCTTATATATAATCTAAATCTACCCTCTTTCAGTTTAAAGCCATTACCACCTCTCCTATCACTCCATGCCCTTGTAAACAGTCCCTCTCCAGCTTTCCTGGAGGCCCCTTCAGGTACTGGAAGGCTGCTATAAGGTCTCCACCAGAGCCTTCTCTTCTCAAGGCTGAACAACCCCAACTCTCTCAGCCTGTCTTCACAGGAGACGTGCTCCAGCCCTCTGATTGTCTTTGTGGCCCTCCTCTGGACTTGCTCCAACACTTCTATGTCTTTCTTGTACTGGGTACCCCAGATCTGGACACAGTACTGCACATGGGGTCTCATGAGAGTGGAGTAGAGAGGCAGAATCACCTCCCTCGACCTGCTGGTCACGCTTCTTTTGATATAGCCCAGGATAATGTTGGCTTTCTGAGCTGCAAGCTGCCGGGTCATGTTGAACTTCTCAAATATTTCCTTCTGCCAGGTAGTCCTCTAAAACATTTTTTCTTCTCATATTGGAATACTTAAGCTAACCTTGATGTGCTATTGTGTTATGAAAACGTTTTTTCTCCTCTCATGTCATGCAAACAGCAGAATAGCACATTGGCACTGAGTAGTTGTAAAGATATGCTGGCCCACAGGTGCTAAATCATTTTCTTCCTTCAGATTTGTTGTTCCTGGCTTTCTGTAGTCTGAGACAGATTGATTGTTTTCTGCTTGATGTTTTGAAAGTTTTCAGTGCAACCTTTCAGAATGCAGGATTTTGGAGAACACTTATAAAGCTTCTCACACACTATTTACACCCTCTTTATGTTACCTTATGGGAGGAAGATATCTTCATTGATGTCTGTGATCCCTCTGTGTATTCCAATTTATAAATATTTATCCAGATTCTGCATCTGCAATAGGTCCATGAGATGAATAGCACCTACACCACCAAAAAAATACTGCCCGCTGTCAGGGAGCAGTGAGGACTGGCTGTTCCCTAAGGGAGAGAGACAGGGGACCTAAGGTGATGCTTGTGCAGGCAGTGCCATCACTAATAGGGCAGAATCCCACAGGGTCTTGACGTGATGGACAGTTGGGTTCTGGTAACAGGGTCCATTGGCAGTCCCAGATGTGGCAAATGATGAACCACAGCCAGGATCCATGCAAGAGTTTCAGTCATGAGCAGAAGGTGATGGAGCAAGGGAGAGAACTGGTGATTGGGCTACAACAAGATTGGGCTCCTGAGTCCATCCAGCTGAGAGCACTAAAGACAGGGCTAAGGACAAGTCCAGCATACATTTAAGGAGTCGAGTCCATCCAAGAGGGAAGCTACATACAGTGTAGATTGAAGGTCCATCCTGGAGTGAGGCCTAAAGACAGGCTAGACACTGGTACTCCTACAACACAGCACAAGCAGAGACTGAAGATCCAGGGCTGAGCTGAAATGGGGATGAACAAAGCTGGTGAAGGGTCTAGAGCACAAGTCTGATGAGGAGCAGCTGAGGGAACTGGGGTTGTTTAGCCTGGAAAAAAGGAGGCTGAGGGGAGACCTTATCCCTCTCTACAACCACCTGAAAGGAGGTTGTAGCTAGGTGGGTGTTGGTCTCTTCTCCAAAGTAACAAATGATAGAACAAGAGGAAATGGCCTCAAGTTGCCCCAGAGGAGGTTTAGATTGGATATTAAGAAAAATTTCTTCACCGAAAGAGTTGTCAATCATTGGAACAGGCTGCCTGGGGAAGTGGTTGAGTCACTATCCCTGAAGGTATTTAAAAGACATATAGATGTGGTGCTTAGGGACATGGTTTAATGGTTGGACTTGTTAGCATTAGGTTAACGGTTGGACTTGATGGTGTTAAAGGTCTTTTCCAACCAAAATGATTCTATAATTCTATCCTGGGACCACGGGCAGAGGACACAGGCAGAGGCCCCAGCTGAGACTGGTCAGTGGCATCTACACCTATTAGTGCTCTCAGGGTTATGACACTTATCTGCTCAGGGTGGCAACTGACTGAAGGTTAAGGCACCTAAACCTTATCCCCATGCACGTGTGATTGTTGTCCAAGCTCCATTAGAGTCGATATGCACCAAGAGTTTAATAAATCTGCCTAAACATAGGCCATAGGTTATTTTCCACAGATAAGCATATCTGAAATGTCTACAGGGATCTGGCTGGAGACTATGCACACATCTCTGAAGAGCTGGAGGCCAGTTGGGAATCCCTAGGGCAGCTCAGCTGGCCCCAGGAATTCCTATCAGACAGTCATGTTGTCAATGGCTGTTGCATACATACTGAGCTGAACAGTTCATAGCATTCAATTCAGCTGCCTATAGCCGGTATCTAAGCTCATTTTAGACACCATGGGTGAGCTGTCTGACAAACTCGACATAGAGATGAGAACCTTCCATGCTGATGTAATAGTCTTATCTTCTTTTTGTCTGTCATGCTTAGCTCTGAGTGCCTGTCTCATAATGATTTTGATAAATGATTCATGTTCTTCCTTTTCCTTCTCCTTTCACCACATGGACAAACCATCCACTGATCTCAAACGAGGACAGGGATTTATAGGAACATGGACAGTGAGTGTGGAAGAAGATCATGTTTCTCCTGGAAAAACTTCGATCCAATCCTCTCCATTTCTCCTCAGTTATATGCAATCCAGCCCCATGCTTGCTTCCATGCTATAGCCCTAATTCTCATCTTCAGAACCAGCTTGTGTTACACTGGCAGCACATCCTTGACTATGGAAACTGGGATGCTAACAAATAAACTTGTCCAGTAAGGAGAGCAGTGCACTTAAACTATAATCATCATGAGTCACTACAGCAGCTTTTTAGAAACAAGGGAGGTATTTTGACTTGTGCTCCATTTTCAGTAAAAAGCCAGAATGTTCTGCAGAAAACAGACACTATAAAAGAATAATTTCCTTGGTAGTCCAAATTTTCTTCTACTAGGTAGTTTTAATGTAAATTTTTCAGCTAGTATTTGGAATAATCTTGATTAAGATATGATTCTTTCAAAATTTTAACATGAGAAAAAGGTAAAGATGGGATTAAACCCACTCTAATCAGTGGGAACAGAATTATGCCAAAGCTAAACTTTAAAAAAAAAAAATCATACAAAGGTTTCATTTGGTCTTCCCTTTATAAAATTTTTTGCCAGGCATGACTGGTTTTGGTCCCTCTTTGTTGAAACTTACTTGAGATACAACGAGGAAGAGCAAAGCCTTGTTAAGAACTATAAAGTATGCCACAAGAAGATGCTCTATTGAGGAGACAACTGTGTTAGTGAAGCCTGGAATTTTAGAATCTCTTCCTGATAAACCTTTAAAGATGAATATGTATGGGGGAAAAAAAAAAAAAGTTGTCTGCAATTACATAATTGGAATTATGTAATATAACTTGTTGGCTTTTGTGGAGCATGTCTGGAAAATGTCAAAAAGCAGTTATAAACTCCAGTTACAACACAGGAGAAAGCCTAAAAATTGATCACAGATTTTGGGGTTTGCTTTTGAAGAAGCTACACTCCCAGCTTGTCATGTCTGATGCCACATGTTCAATGTACATAGTTGAATACAAACAAATTGCATTTGCACTATAAAATGTGTAGGCTGTACACTGGCATAGCCAATAAGGTTTCACACAAACACAGAATAAAAATAAGTCTAGAAGAACATCAGATATTTACCTAGGAACTGCAAAGAACAGCAGACTATTTGGACTGAAACAGCTGCACGACAGGACACAGCTGCTTTGATGTGAGATAGCTCCCTTCCACCGTGGACCAGCCCCTAACATTCACAGCCGTCCCTCAGAACTGCCGCACCAGAGCTTGCTGCTCTGATCCCCCTGCACAGTCAACATCTGTGGCAAAGCACAAAGCCTGGGCACAGTTAGCCTTGTAATTAGCTAATCTGGGACTGGGGAGGGGTGCTTTTTCTTTATTTCACCCGCCTTCACTCTTACCTATTCATGGAAACATTGGTGGTGTTTTTTTTCCCATTCTTCTTAGAAATGGACAGTAAAGCTTATTAGTTTTGTACATGCCAGCCCCTCTTTTTTTCAGAATTTCTATTCTTAACCTCTCCAGCTGTAAAATGAAAAAATTGTCAGACTCCTACTCACCTTTTACCAGTCATAAGTATATATCAGGTTGTTTTCTGTCATTAGTGTCTCAAAGCAGTCTGGAAGTTGGAAACATTGCAATAAGGAGTTGAGACTTTTCTCCCAGAGGAGCTTAAAGGTAGTGCTAATGTATTTGAACCAGATTTTAATTCATCCAGTTAAATTTCTACCTGAGGCTGCAAAAGTCAGTGAGCAGATGAGTTAGGCTTGTTCCTGAGGAACTTTCCTCCTGCCTCCATAGGCGAAATGGACCAGCTTCTTTACAATCCTTCAGTTGACTTTTAGCTGTTCTGAAGACAAAAACTCTTCCATATGGCACTCTAATTGCACAATAAAAGTGATTTAATTGGAAATAATTACTTTGCTTTCAAAGTGCTGTAATTATTTCAGCTCAGAGCCAGCTTTTGGAATAGCACTTCGTAAAAGAGTTCATAGATGACAGAAGTGTCTGTTTCATTTTTAACTATTGTGTACAGCCTTCAATTTACCTACTTGCTATTGTTTACATTGTTACAAGGAACTACAGACAAAGGGTTGTTGGTAAGAGCAGTCAGAAATGAAACAAGGGCAGAGATAAAATATCTTCAAAGACAAAATTAGAAGGCCTTTAAAGAACAGAAGAGGCTTAGGGGAAGTGCCTATTTATCTGGCTGCAGCCAAGTACACAGGCATGGTTGGTTTTTCTTTCAATGTTTTTCTTTCAAAGATCAAAAAATAAGTGAACTCTTGCAAATCATTTCTATATGCAGTTAGGAGGGAAGCAGAAGCTGGCATAGGGAAGTAAGTGAGGCAGCAAAAAAGTTATTTGAGGAAGACGTTGCAGGAGTGAGACCAAGAACGGTAAAAGATGACCAGGAAGCTCCAGGCAATGAGCCTGGCTGTTTGAACTAAACAAGAGCATCCTAAATTTGTGAGGAGATTGTGAACTTTAGACTCAATGATGCTTTGCTCTTGGGCTAACCCTCTCCTCTGGCAGCTGTTTGAGTAAATAAGCAGTCCTTCATTTTGACAAAGATCTTTTACATCACTTTCTTCAGCAGCTGGTCAAAAGCTTTCCAGAGGAGTTTCTTGGAGGTGTAAGTGTGGCTGAGAGAGTGAGATCAAGTTCACGAGCAGCTGTACCTTGACAGAAGTGAAAGAATGAGTGCTGATTGCCTGACAGCAGTGTTTAAAAGGGACTAAAGGGGTGTGATACAGAGTTTGGTTTGTATCATAATGGAGATTTTTATTTTGGGATAGCTTTAGTGCAAGAGTTATTCCAAAAATAGTTCTGGCAAACAGCTTACGCCTTTTAGACCCAGTCATAAGACAGTCTAAAGTAAGCAATTTTGCTGGTGAAATATGTACTCACATAGCCTTTGGGATTACTTTAATGATCCAGGTGTGACTCCACATTAGCACCTGTACTGATGCAACTTTCACGTGTAGATCAGTTTGTGGTGATGTCTCTGCATTTCTGCTGTCAGTCAGTACATCCAAGCTATGCTTTTATATCACTTCAGAGGCATGATCTCATGCACTCAATTATCCCAGTGTAATGTGAATTGTTAAGGTCATTCTGTTGTTAATTAATTGGTTGTGCCACATTAAAATAGTCTCCCTAAAGTCCTCTGCATTACAGATTAATGTGAGCTTCTCCACAGACCTAGCAGTTTGATGTGTCTCACCAGCAATCTAAATGACACTGACATGCTGGGTTGATAGTTTCTCTCTGTATTGCAGGAGGGAAAGATTTCAATAACATTTCAGCTGTGTTTGGATGTGTGTTGGAAATACTCTCTGAAATACCAAATGAAATCCATGTGCCATAAAGAGAATAAGTAGAACAGTGAAGATCATTTGGCTATGTCTGAAGAGATCTTGTGAGCCAACAGCATTAGCACATAGATGATGAGAAGAAATAAAATTATTGCTTTTTACAAACATGGCTGAAAGTCTGGGAAGCCACCTGTAGGGAACCTCTAAATGCTTGGCCTCACTAAGAACTGACCATATTGTTTTTAATAATCTCCTAATGTAAACTTGGGGAAGTTTATTCACAAACATCATTGTAATTTCCATGAGCAACTAATCATTGCTATTATACTCATGCCCAGCTGCAGCTGGCTGCAGCTAAAATTGGAATGCTGGATTTATTTTTTTTTCTGCGTATTTTGTTTTGGTAATTAAGATTCTGATAATTGGACCATTATTGTGAGAGTGAGAAGCATGAAAGCTTTGCAAAGCTCACCTTGTGATCAAGCTTTTCAGCTGAAAAACTTGGCTCAGGGCCTACTGATGGGCAGGATTATTCCCTGAGTCCTCTATTGCTCTTATTCTTCTTTTGACAGTCCTTTCAGGATTCCAGAGTGCTGATACAAATGGATGCTTCCCTTGGCAAGCACACTTAAAGCCTTCTCTCTGCACCTCATTTACCTGATTTCTCTAATCAGCCTCTCTTCATGTACCCCACTTGTTCCTGATTATTGGGAACTCTTTGTCCCTCAGTTAGGATATAAGTAACATGAGACCATAAAGAAAAAAATAATCACCATGAGAGTAGTTAACCACTGGAAGAAATGGCCACAGAGATGGTGGAAGGTCCATCTTTGGGGATATCCAGACCTTGACTGAACTCTAAATCAGGCTCTTATCTGCCTCGCCCAAATTTGAGGCTAGCCTTGCTTTGAGCAGAAGGGTGGGACTAGACATTTCCAAGAGTCCTTTGAAACCTAAGTTTTTCCATGATTGTGTTCTTATCCTAGGGTGTGTTTTCCATTTAGTACTGAAATGCAGAAAAAGTCATTCAATCATTTAATCTGAGGCCTTGCAGACTTTTGGCTATGGAAGTTAGGAAGTTCTGAACTGAGTCAAAGAAGAAATTCAGGCCCCAAACACCTCTTTGTACACTTAGAGGTTGTCTTTTGAGGCCTACATCCCTGTACATATGTACAAAGTTTTTATAAAGTAGGTGTAAAATATTGCCTAACCAGTTGGGGCATGTCTGAAACCCATATCACCAAGAAGTATATGCAGCTCTTGAGCATGAACTAAGCTGCTGCTGTCTCAGGACAGCATAAAATCAACTGCTTGTCACTGGGAAAGGGAAGGAAGAGCCACCAAAGACCAGTGCTGTGTCAGGTTTTGCACGTATGCTGTTGCAGCAACAGTGAGTCACTCAGTTGTTAATCTGACAAAACTGAGTGATAAAAGGGGAAAAGAGGCACTTTTCTGCCTAAAAGTAGGGATTCCCAGGCACAGAAGTTATTATATTCCCTAGTGTCTTTGGAAATTTCTAAGCATGTTTTACAGGATGGTAAAAAAGTGGTGAAATTAAGGTTATGAAGTCCATAAGTCCATGGACCAAAGCCTGTAGGTTCCTGAACTCTACGGACACTTTTTCAATCAGTAAGTGCCTCAACCCAACTGGGGCCCTCAGAAGAGGATGTTTCTTGGGTTTTATTCCCTAGCGAACTGACAGTGGTGCCCATCTTGGTCCTCTTTGGCTCCCTTTATGTAGAAGTCGAATGATTCGAGGATTCGGCAGAGAACCAGGGAGGTTCAGGTTGCATTTTCTCCTCCACCTTAAAGATTTGGAAGTTACTAGCCAGTCAACCTTGCTAAGTAAAAGCATTCTCCCCATCCTCCCAAGCAGGAGAAAAACCACACAAATGAGGACATAATTGTGGTATTGTGGTTACAGGACACAACTGGGGAGGGGTAAAAACTTGGTTCTGTTCCTAATTCCCAAAAACTACTTCTGTGTTTTATTACTTATGTTTCTTTGTAACAATCATTAGGTAAAACACAGGAAAGTCTACTAGAGTAGTAAGAAAGTTATTCAATTCAGAATTGAAATAAAACACATGATTATACTTTGCTTAGTCTGTAGGCTGCTTGAAAGTCATAAATTAAAAGCTATGTGAAGTCTACAGATGAAATATTAAGATTCTGCTTCAGTTATTCCCAAGAATTTTGTTAAAAAATAACTTGAAATAAATGAAGATCAGACAAATTAATTTACATATGAAATGAGGTCTGCCTGGAATTCTCTGATATTTGAACGGCTGATGGGATAGTTCATTACAAAACCAACAAAAAAGCAAGGTTTACAGAAAAAAAAAGGGAGTTTGTTTTGGTTATTTCAACTGATACTCTTGGAAAAAATAAGAAAGTTCTAAGGCAAATAAAACCTTCTGCAGAACTGTAGACAGCTATGACTACAAGAACATTACTTATATATAATAACTTGTAATAACGAAGTTTTAGTTGTAATAGCTGGAAAATTTCAACTGACAATTTGAGGAAAAATAAATGAAAGAGCTACAAAATTGGCTGAATTTCTTAATATCAAAAAAGTCATTACCATTTTGATTTTTTTTTTCTAATGTCAGAGAAACATGTGCAGTTTCAGAAATTACAGAAGACTTTTTTTTTTTTTTTGAGATGACTCTAGTGAACATTAATAAATAATCTTGAGAGTAAGCACAAACAAATCCAGCAATCTGAATATTAGACAGAGGTACTAAAAGTGATGTAGGGCAAGAGATAAGATCTAGATATCTGAGTAACAGACCAGAAGTTGTTTTCATCCTTATTTTACATGGAATAATTAGACAAAGTAAAGCCATTATTTTCAAAAGCAATCTGAAATTTTGGATGCATGTGTTTCAAGTTATTCTTAATTAAGATACAGTTTTCATAGTTAAATATGTACCTGATGTGAGTGCTTGAACAGTCTCCGAATTCGATCTCGCATGTCTAAACTGCAGGTGACAGACACTGTGGCATCAGAAATAATAATAAAAAAAACCCCAATAGTTTTTAATGTTTGACCCATGATCTTTTCTTAGTGTTCTTAAAAGTCCAGAAAGCTCTTAGCCATACTCCCACTGAGCTTATTTGCAATACTCTTGTGACTTACATTCATTCAGAGACATGGTAGAATTTAATTTGTATTTGTATAGTATTTGGGAAAATAAAATTGCTTTCTCTAAATGTGTTAATTGTGTACAAAGTGAATATACAAATACAAAAAAAAAAAAAATACACACTTGATTTCATTCATTGTTAGTTTACATTTTCCATTCTGTGATAGTGTCAGAGGTCCTTGGGACACCTGGTGTTCCTTCGATGATGATGGATTGGTGATACGATTCCCTGAAAAATAGCCCAGAGCATTCTTTATTATTTTCCTTTCCATTTCAGACATTTTATTAAGCATCAAGCTCTGTTTTCCAGAGCAGGCTTCCATTTGATTAAAAGCAAATGATTCTCTATGTCAGGTTTGTCTGGTTGAGAACGATTTCCTATGCCCATTCAAGCAGGTCTGTCAAACTGTGACCCTTCCTCATCCCTGACATGTTTACATTGGCAAGGTCTCAAAGAGAAACATAAATTGTTTGGTTTGAGTAAAAACAATCAGAACATTTAAATCACAAGCAGATCATAACCCGGTGACATGGCAATGGAAATATCTCAAAGTGCTGCCCACATTTTTCAAATGAGATGCTGTTATAGTATTGATTTATGGGCAGTGATATTTTAACAAAAGAGAAGCTTGAAAGAATCTGCATCTGGCATTGGTTAGGGGATGTCTGGAGGCAGCTGGGACTGATCCAAGCCCCAGCTACGTCTGCTCCAGTAAACTACCTGTGTCTGAAGTCATCCTTTGGTACTCTGGCTGACTGGCACAGAACAGCCCATGTCCATACTGTAACTTTTATTGCTCTCTAAAGGATGACTATGTACAGCCTGGTTACTGAGAGTGGTTTCTGACTCCTTCTAGGTCCTAGAGCAAGTGCTAGACATCCCAGACCAAAACTATGCTGGTCTGAAGAATACAGTAATACATACATTCCAGGTCTGGTACTCATTGGTGTTCCCTCATTCTGTTTAATTTATTAGCAAAATAGCTATAGCCATTGAGTGTTTCCTGCTGCATCCAAAAAAACTAATTTCCTTGGTCCAGATTCATTACACCTGGTAGGCACTTGAGTGATTTGATGTAAGGCACGAGGTGAGATGCCCCCATTTTCCCTCACAGAGAGAGATGGAGTCCATCTTATACCAGGTAGATAGACAACACTGCTTTCTTGGAGATACCTGTCTCTGTCTCCAGAATACATGGGAGATTTAGAGTGACAGCTTCCTGATGTGGGCACCTCTGGGTGGTGCCTGCAGGTAGCCAGGATGAATCTGGGGCTCTGTGTTTCCTTTCTTTCCCATGGGAGCTGGGAAATATATGGGCCCAGTGAAGTTTGATGCTCAGGAAGTTATGGTCCAGTATCTTTTAAGTGCTCAAAAAGAGTTTAAGCAAGTGTGTTCAGTAGAAGTATTCACCATTCAACATTTCTACTATCAGACTCAATTTTAAAATATGCATTTTTAATCTACAAATAAGACAAACCCCAAACCCAGACACTATCCAGACTGGCAGCAAGACCAATCTACCTTCAGTGAGGCAAAGGAAATTGAATGATCATACAAACTGCTGACTTATTAACTGGAGTTTATTATCAACATTGCATAAAATACATAGTACAAGCTGAAAGCCAAATAAAATTTACATTTACATAACTCTTGATACAGAGGCACAATTTCTAGTAAGTCTCTAGATTTGTATTAAATGCTACGTGCAGCTGACCCACTTGAAGGTGGATAACTCAGTGGTTTAGTGCAAGTAGAAGCACCTAGCTATTCATTGCGTGTCATCAGTAACAGAAAATGGTATGCCTTCACTAGCCTATAAAGTTCAGGAATAACTTAATGCCACAGTTCACATTTGGGCAAGTAACTTTTGTCCTGTATTTTCAATGAACAAAAAGGAGCATGACTATAATAGCACAAAGCTAACAGTAACCTCTTGACTTTTGGTTTATTTTCCTTGTTTTAGCAATCATTTCTGTTCTTCTAGTTCAAGTGGCTTATGTGTTTTAGGACCAAAAAGTGATGGAGAGAAGAGACATCTGTGTGATAGTCTGACAGGAAAATACTGATAATAACCATACCAATACAATCACTGCTCATGCTGGAGCCCACTGCTTTCATCTTCTAGGTGGATGAAGAGACACAGGGCAAGGCTAAGTGCATTTTCCAATGAGAAAAGTGGCTGGACTGTCAGAGCACCCTGTTAGCTGCAGGGAGGGAAGATTAAAACTCTTCAATCCTTTGCTCCCAAAGTGACTTTGGTTTACAGAAGAGAGTGGTCAGGAGCAGGACTAAGTGATGCCTGGTACTTTGCCTTGGAGAAGAGAAGTGGGGCAAGCACCGGAGTAGCCTACTCCTATTTTAGTGCTCTGCAAACACCCTGCGTGATGGCTCATCCCTTTCTTGTCCTCCTTCCTGGCATCCAGGAGTCAGGAGGCAGACAGTGGGAAAATACAAGACTGCTTTAAGCAGCAAGGTATTTTGAAACTGAAGGAAAAATAATAGTATTGAGATTTTAATTCATCTTCTGATCTTAGAAATATACAGCACCCTTCTATATTCAGAAGGTCTCTTTTATTACAAAAAGAAAAGAGAAAAAATAATTCTAAGAATTAGAGCTTCAGGAAATAGAAGATATTGTGAGACTGGCAGTTAATCACTCTTGTTAAACTTGTGCCCACATTGCAGGTTTGTTATCAGTCCTACATGAGGAAAAACACCTGCAGTTCAGCCACATCCACTAAGGCAGATACAAAGTCCATGAACTTGTACCTCTTTCTGATTTGTGAAGGCTAAGACACTGGTTCTTCTGCAGTGAAATCTAGGATGAAATGTCTGGTACCCATTAATCCTCCTATTGAATTTAAGGTCTTCTTGGATTTCAGACCACGGTTTTCTTCAGTGAGCAATCAAACAGAATATCCCTCCATAAAGCCCTGCTGACATGGCTCTGGATCTTCTGAACCCTCAAAACAGATTTTCCATTCGCAGTATCCTTTCACAATTTTCTGTGGGGGTTTTGGCAAATCTCTTCCTCTAATAATAAGTCAAGATGAAAGCTTCAAGTGCTGAGTTTGGTTATTGTGAAATTATTGGTACAAACACAAGGTTTAGTCTATTACTATTACCACTGACTAGAAGAGAAATTGTTGTTAAAGGGAATCCAGCACTACCTGTACTTTCTGAACACATTGTGTGTAGAGATTATTTCCATTTCATTTCAATAGCAAATCCAGTATTGTCCTTGTTTTATCTCTATTGGAAAAATAGAGTTGGAGTTTGGAAAGAAATAATTTCTTCTTCTCACAGACTTACTTTCTCTCTCTGCCACCTGGGACCTTCTCTGTGCCAGACCTTTTCTCAGGCTTGAAACAAACTCTCCATTTCTCTGGCTGACACATTGCCTTAAACCTCCCTGACACTTGCTTTGCATGTTGCTTTCCCATACTATTTGCTCTCAGTAGATGATTTGCTGCCAGAAGGGCCAGGGTTCTGGGCCATCCACTAAAATAACAAAACAAAACAAAACAAAAGAAAACAAAACAACAACAAACTCACAATTTACAAATAGCTCAACTTTTATTCCAGCTTCATTCTGTGTCCCCATCTGTTAATAGGAGAGATGAAGGATCCCTGTAGGGACAGCTGCTTCCAGAACCCTGACAACCTCAGGAGGTCACTAAAGGTCACATCCCAAACAGACATTTAGTAAGCTGTTTCCTGCAAAGAGCTGATGACATTTCATTCCTAGGGTCCTCACTTCTCCTGGGCCTGATCCTTTATTGTGTACTGCAGTGAAATAAGGGTCAGATTGTTTGGTATTTACCCAGATGCCCACAGAGGCCCCTTGGCACACTCAAAGCACACCCCACACAAAGGACTGAGGCAGCTGGGAGCTTTGCCCTAAGGATGGTCCCTTTCCTGGAGACCAAAAAGCTACATTAAAAAAAAAAAAAAAAACCAAACCCAAAAAATCAACCAAAAACCAACCAACCAACCAATCAACAAAACAAAACAGAGAGGGAAAGAATGAAAATGATAACAATATGCAAGCTATTCCATCTTTGACTCACTCATCAAACCAACATAATAACAATCATTAAAAAGATTGCCTGGATATTTTTTTTCCCAAGATAAAGGTAGGTCCATTTGTGTCTTGAAATGCCACTGCCAAATGCAAAATATCAAATGCTGTCTATGAAAAAACAGCAGGCCCAGAAGCATCAACAGTTTAATTTTCATTTTCACTGGTTTACCCAATTAATGTTACTTGGCAGAATGTAGACTGAAATTGCAAATAATTTCCTTCTTTTCAGTCTTAGTTTGCTTTTGGTTTTGGTTTTGTCAAATTAAGTACCCAGCTAAGCCCTTTTGCCTGTCTCTGAGAAGGAGGATCATGACTTTCACCTCCATCGCAGCCAAGGGATGGGCTGACGTGCCAGGAAAATCAAAAGGTTGTACCTCATGACCTCAGGGATGTACCAAATGAAGCTTGTTTAGATAGACGCACCCGGGTCACCTTTAAAAGAGCAGTGGAGGCAGGCCAGCCACTATGGTTTTAACTCAGCTCCGTAGCTGTGCTGGACCCAGGTTAAGCTGGCTTCCCTCCTGCTCTTGCTACAGGGCTAAGAATCTCCTGTTTTTAAAACCACCTTAGGTATGACTCCATGAACATTTTTTGTCTTTTAGTACATTACTGACATCCCTGGAAAGAGCCTCTGGGCAGAGATGACACCTTCCTATGTGCCAGCAAAAGCCACGCTCATCTATCTTGCACTGCTGTATTTGAGGACTAATTCTGGTTTCAGAACACTTTGTCGTTCTTTGATTTCATTCTTGATTACAAAGCATGCTTACACAAAGCCAGATCTTAGTGTCTGGAGTGTTTATCCACTCTCCTGAAGTCCTAATTGCTTGTTAGTCACCTCCTAATTGATTGCTGTAGAATAGTGATCAGGATGGCTCAGACAGAGGATAATGACTTCAGGTGGGATGTATGCTGGAAAAACTGAGTAATATTAGGCATTCATGTAAATCGCTCTCTTAATAAAGAGAGGTTAGGTCGGGGCCAGCCTGGAGGAAGGTGTGGTGGGGAGAAGGACCGTCCACCGATCATGCGACTGCCATGTGCTTGCTGACAGGTCCAGGAGTAATACAGACCCTTCAGTGACATCCTGCCTGTGTGGACAACTGCCTTCAACATCTCCTTCAAACTCTATTTTTTTTTTAAACACTAGCTGTACCACTGATTGTGTGTGCCTGTGGCCCTTTTCCAAGGCACAAAAAGGAAGGAATATCCCCCTTTCCCAATGGAGTTTGGGGATTTATGTGTTGAGTTACCAAGACAAGAGAGGAAGAAAACTGCTGCTGACACCTCTACAGGGAGAGATGCCATTTCAAACACTGAGACAGCTCGAACTGTTTGTCCTCTGCACACAGAGGAGCTTCAGGCTGGAGTGAAGGGCTGTGTGGATACAGCATGCGTTGATGCATGCAGAGAGCTCTGCCTTGGTGAGCTGTTCACCTTTCCTACTGCATGTCCATGGCTGGGCCAGGGGCAAGGGGCAGGTGCCCCCAGGAGCAGGAGTCTGGGCCATTCTCCACACAACTGTGAGCAAAGCCTTAAGCGGTCTGTATTGCTGCATGGGGTGTCGGTGCCCAGGGGCTGTCAGGGGCTGCAGGGCGGCCTGTGTGGGGAGAGGCCGGGGCTGCCCCGTGCCGGACACAGCCGGTTCCAGCCGGTCCCAGCCGGCTCCACCGGCCCCAGCGCAGGACACAGCTGAGCCCCTCAGCCAAGCTGGGGGCGCCGGGGGGAAAACAGGTTTCAGCAAGGGCCAAAGGCGGCACAGGCAGAGGAGGAGGAAGCCAAGGAGGGAGCAGCAGCAGAGGGACCCCGAGGCCGCAGCAGCAGGAGGAGGAGGAGGAGGAGGAGGAGGGCAGGAGGTGCTGCAGGCCCGGAGCAGGGATCCCCTGCAGCCCTGGAGAGACCCCGCTGGAGCAGAGACCCAGCCTGCAGCCCGGGGAGGGCCCCACGCCGCAGCAGGGGGGTATTTCCTGCAGGAGCTGCGGCCGTGGAGAGCCCAGGCGGGAGCAGGTTGTCCCTGAAGGACTGCAGCCCGGGGAAGGGCCCGCGCTGGAGCAGGGAGACGTGTGAGGAGGGAGGAGCGGCCGAGAGGGGCTGGGATGGACCCACCGCAACCCCCATCCCTGTGCTGCGCCCCTCGGGGGGACAGGAGTTGGGGTTGAGGGGGTTAAGCTGGGACTGGGAACAAGGGGTGAGGGCAGGGAGGAAGGCGTTTTAGGTTTTATCTTTGTTTCTCAGCGTTGAGCTGTAGTTTTAATTGGCATTAAGTTAAACTACTTTACCCTGAGTTGAGTCTGTTTTGCCTGTGACGGTAACTGGTGAGTGATCTCCCTGTCTTTATCTTGACCCATGAGCTTTTCCATCCTATTTTCTCCCTGGTCCTGCTGAGGAGAGAGAATGAGTGAGTGGCTGAGTGGGAGTTTTGCCCTCAGCCAAGGTTAACCCACCACAGTAAGAAAGTGGTGGAAAGTCTTGAGAGCAGGCTTATCCCTAGTACCAATTTTATTCATGTTACAACAGGGTTGTGAATCTGTTGATCTCTTCTGAAGGAGGGAATGGGGAAAGGGGGGTGGTAGGATGGTGTCATTTTAATGTTTGTCTTTTTTTTCTTACTACCTGTGTCTATTCTAAATGGCAATGAATTAAATTAATTTTCCCCAAGTTGAGTCTGGTTTGCCTATGATGGTAACTGGTGAGAGATCTCCCTGTCTTCATCTTAACCCACGAGCTTTTCATCCTATTTTCTCCCTTGTCTTCCTAAGGACGGGGAGTGTCAGAGCAGCTGGGTGGGCGTCTGGTTGCTAGCCAAGGTCAACCCACTACGGTTGCAACCCCTCTTTTGCAACGTGAAGCTAATTGTGATGTGACACCAGACACTTGTTCTGTACGAGCTCTCGTTCAGTTCCTAGACAGCTATCTATTCTAAATTTGTAGTGTAGCCACCATGGTGTATAGACATGACCATGAGTCTGGTTACAAACAAACAAACAAACAATCAAACAAACAACAAAAAACCCCCAAACAAAACAAAACAAAACAACCCCTTTTATTTAGATTAACTAGCAAAACTGGAAGAAAAAAAACAAACAAAAAAGAACCTAGATGAGTTTAAGGCCATACCTACCTTTCTTCAGGTCTAAGGGTCTGCATCTGTGTAAGCTTGTTCTCTTTTTCTAACAGAATTTAATTCGCGAATAAAAGAAAATCAAGATTTTCTAGAAAGCCTAACTCTGCCTGAGATCAACATTTTGCCTCCTCCTTGCTTGTTGGAGACAACTATCTCTGGTGGGTGACCCAGGCCATCTTAAGAGAGTATTATAGCAGGGATGAGTTGCTTTTTGGAATTATTTGTCTTCTATCACTTGAGAAGAAAGTTAGAAAAACTTAAAAAGGATATTTAACTTTTAGTTGGCTGAAGTTGGATGTGATGTATCCTACCCTTAGCTCCTGCCATAATCAATAAGGATAACAAGGTAGACATTTTGGCTGGGATGGAGGGCAGTACTCAAACCATATGGCTATTTTAGATACAATGCAGGGGACCAGTATGAGGTATTACATATAGCCAGTACACAGGTGCCTATAAGGGGCACTTTCAAAGCCCTAAGTTAGCTGCCAGCTGCATACAGGGATCCACAGAAATATGCCTCATGGGTATCAGCACTCCTGAAAGAAGCGACCTGCTGCTATGCACAGGACCTGGAAACTGCATCTATTTTTAAAATGGGACCTTCCTGCAGGAAGACTCTGGAGTCTTTAAGTGCCTTAAAGATGTCTGGATGATTTGCTAAAATTATTCATCCAGGTAAGACATTAAATCTCACCAAAGGTAAAGGGGAAACTCATTTGAATGCCATAGTAGCTCTCCCTTGATGCCTCTTTATCTTAGAGGTCTAGATACCACTGTAAATCTTGTCTGATAAACTTACAGCCATACAGGGATTTAGGTGCGACAATGCTTCACCAGCAGCTAAAAATAGAGTGCATCTTTATTTTCTCAGCCTTCTCTGAATTGCCATTTTCCTCATCCATTTGAATTTGACGAAAAACCTGCAATTTACCTTGTCCTTGTACTGGCTTAACACAAAAACACTCCCCAAAAGTTGATACCTCTGTAGCAAATGGCAGCCTGAGCCTTGGTTGGCAGGCAGTCCAAGCAGACTGAAAGCGTGTCCGTTTCCTGCATCCAGTGGCACAGAGGAGACTAACAGGGATATCAGTCTTCCAGAGTGAATGTCCAGATGTCCATTTACAGCTGGGAAAATCCAGGAGAAATGAACATACATGCTGTTGCCAATGACCATTGCTTTGTTCCTACTATGTGAATGTGCTAAGCCTATCAAGAGCACCATTGAGAAGTTAATTCATGGCTACAGGCATCCTCTGTTACCCTGAAACCTGTTTATTTCTCACCAACGGTAAAGCCTGTGCTGTGCAAAGGGCAAGACTCGTGAAATAGAAGCTCTCAGCAGGCATGGTTTAAGCAAAAGATCCTGGTTCGGAGAGCACTTAGCTCCTCCCAACGCAGCACGGTTTCTCCAGGCCTTCCTATGTTGTTTTTTGTTGTGGGTATACTTTTACCACCAGGCTGCTCAGAATCAGGTGCTTTGGTGGACTCTGATGAACATAGCTTCATTACAACCCATTGAGCTAAGCAGCTGTCCATTTTGCAAAGGCGGAAGCAGATATTTGGATCAGGAGCACAAAGAAAGACATGGTCATCTCCAGGAGAGTGCGTGCAGTCTGTGCAGCCACCATGGAAGGTGCAGGAGGGAAACATACGTTGTAGCAGTGACCAGGTTTAGCTTGGTATCTGTTTCTGAATCTCTGGGGTGGGAAGAATGACCTTTTCATCTGGGCAAGATTGTTCCAGGTCCTTTGTGGCAGAGAGAAGTTGAAACCTGCACTTCTTCCCTCGCCCACACAGATTTGTACGTCCCCATAGGTTCCTGCCTCCAGACTCCTCCTCCCTGAGGCAACCACCATGCTGCAGACTGCAGGTCGGTGCCGCCCAAGGGATGCGCTGAGAGGAGCCTGTCCTCTGCCTGCACTGCCAAAAGCACATCCCAGCTGCACTGGCTGAAGGTATGTGGCCATGTGTGCCACCACCTCACCCTTGGCAGCTTGTGGACATCTATTTTTGTCCACGTGCTCCAGCTGTTCCCCTTCCAGCTCCATTGCACCTTTAACCCAGCACTGAGCTAAAGGATCGGAAAGGATTAGCAAGGTCTGCTGAACATGAGAGCTGCACTTTGATACCTGCAGTTGCTTTTAAAAAGTAATATGTAAGCGCTCAGTGACACTGCCTGTGCATCTCTTTATAACAGCAATTTTCTTAGTTCTTAGTTTTCCTCAGTTTAAATAGCTTAGATTTGATCTTTTCCCTTTAGTCTTTCCCCTCTGTGTGCCAGTACTAGTTCACAGCCGCTGTTTGCACCACCATGGTCTGTCACTGTAGGATAGTGGGACCTGTAGGCAGACCTTTGCTCACAAATAAATGTATCTTTTGTTTTATGAAATCCACCCACATTTGTTCTTAAAAAAAGAAAAAAAATAAAAACCAATACGTAATTAGTTTTGAAATCCTGAGGTGATACCTTCCTAGCATCCATTTACTGGTCCTGGGCGAACTTCCTCAGATCCAGAGCCATGAGTTTAATTTGTACAGTTATTCATTTATTTATGAATCAAAGAACAGCGCTGATGAGCACCATGTTCTGCCCTCGGTTGGCAGAAAGCAGCTGAGTACAGCTGAAATCCATTCAGTTAATTGATAAAAAAACAGATAAGTCCCAAGCTGGATGATACTTTGTAAGTGCTCACTAGGACAATGTTGCTTTGTCCCATTTCCAATTTTCTATTTCAGTTTTATATTAAAGCAACCAAACTTTTTGGGAGTAGTGGAGAAGTGAGAAGTTAAAAGATACTGACTGCCACAGCTTTTTCAGGACCACTGTGCTTCCGCACTTCAGCTGGCCTTTTCCCTGACCTGACGTTGGAGCTAATTAGGAACTAGTCAGAAATTATGACTGATTTTACTGTAAATACTTGTACCCTCAGGGCTAGAGAGCTCTACTGCTGTGTGGGAGATGTGGGGAACCAGGTAAGTGGAGAAGCTTTATCTGAAAATCAGGTAAAACTGTAGTCTCTGATGCTTGACCTATGATGCAGGGAAATGCTGGTTGTTCATTTTCCTTTGGTAGAAAAGGAAAGTAGAACTTTTAATGTCAAGGCTCATTAGATAGCTGTGAGTAATTGAAGGAAGTGTAATTGTGCTTAAGATCCTGGGAAAGTAAATATCAAAAAAGGGAGAGAGGCAAAATCATCCTCAGCTGTAAGGAAAATTCATGTTGGAGCTTCATAAATGGTCCTAGATAAGTGTCACGGAGGTATCAGCTGGTCTTCTTGTCACATCCTGGTAGGGAGGCTGAGGAGTGATGAAGTGGTCAGTGAGGCCATGTGCAAGAGAAGGTCTCTTCTGGCCATAATACAGGAGAAGCCTGCACAGATGGGTTCACAGACACACTCTTCCATCCCATGTGTGGCAACAGTTCTAGATCTCCCCACAATGATACACTGAGGTTCCTTGCCAGCTCTTTATTAAGCTGCATTTCCCAATTACTAAAAACTGTTTTGTCCTAAGAGGATTATTTTTGTTCACAAATTCAGCAGTTTCCTTCATTTGTAGCTCATAGCCTAGAAAATCCATTAATTATATGCATCTATACATTTGAAAGCTCTTTCTAGGAGCCATGGCCGCTGAATTCTTTGTCAAACTCTTCTGTAAGAATTGCCACCCTTGAACTCTGCTTTGTGGGGAGAAAGAGAAGACAGCAAAATGAAACTGGAATTCCTGTGTCCCATGTGAGCAACAACTGTTTGATACATTAGCAATTCAGGGATGCAGCAAGGGATATTAGAAACTGCAGAACTTTCCCGTGAGACTTTTTTGAGAGTAGCTGTTGGCAGGATATACTTTTCCCTTACAAAATCTAGTCAACTCCCTTGCTTTTCATGTTTCTTCATTATGATGAGATAAGCAAGAGGCATTGAATTAGAATTTCTGAATTCTATTCCTACCCAGTCAGCAGCTAAGTCCCATGCAGCTGCTCTCTCACTCCTTCCTGGAAGGATGAGGGAGAAAATCAGAAGAGTAAAAATGAGAAAACTCATGGGTTGAGATAAAGACAGTTTAATAGGTAAAACAAAAGCTGCACACACAAGCAAAGCAAGACAAGGAATTAATTCCCCACTTCAAATTGGCAGGCAGGTGTTCTGCCATCTCCAGGAAAGCAGGGCTCCATCATGCATAACAGTGACTTGGGAAGACAAAAGTCATCACTCCGAATGTCTTCCCCTTCCTTCTTCTTCCCCCAGCTTTATATGCTGAGCATGACATCATATGGTATGGAATATCCCTTTGGTCAGTTGGGGTCAGCTGTTCCAGCTGTGTCCCCTCCCAAGTCCTTGTGCATCCCCAGCCTACCTGCTGGTAGGGTGGGGTGAGAAGCAGAAAAGGCCTTGACTCTGTGTAAGCACTGCTCAGCAGTAACTAAAACATCCTTGTGTTATCAACGCTGTTGCCAACACAAATCCAAAACACAGCCCCATACCAGCCACTATGAAGAAAATAACTCTATCCCAGCTGAAACCAGCACACTACCACATATCCTAGAAACAAATTCTGCCTCTTCCAAATTGCTCACTATTTTTGTCTTCCTGGATATTTAGGTCTTGGATCTAGGATAGTTTTGCCACTGTAGGCAAGGTAATGCAAAATGGAGTCATTGCCTACCTCTCTTGTAAATTGCTTTTCTTCCTTATAGACAATCAAGTGTATAATTGGGGAGGGGGGAAGAGGGGGGCAAAGCACAGACTGCAATCAATATTTTTTACAATACCTGCTGTTCATTACGCTGTTATTACTGGTAGCAGATAGCTATTCATACAACATACTCAGTTGTTCATTCACTCAGCTCAGTCACGCACAATTAGCCAGCAGGAGCAATAGCTGGGAAAACAACTGCAGCTGCTCACTCAGAGGTAGACTTAGCTTCTTGGCAAGTCCCTCGGAAGGTCCTTTGCTTCACCAGGTGTATGTATATACTCTTGTAGTCTTCATGTGCATATGGCTGCCACCCCCTCTTGGATGTGGCCTGAGTTACACAACCTGTGGTTGATATTAGTGTGTGCTCATGTGCTTGTACCAATTTAGTAGATTTTTGGTGCTGTGAGTTCATCAGCTCTTGCAAATTCAGCAGAAGATTCCTAGTGTCCAGAGCCTGCCAGTTCATTGCAAACTGTCATACGTAAGTCTTGTAAGTACATTGTTTTCTTTTTTCAGGCCTCTTGTTTTCTAGTAATTATTTTCCNTCATATGGTATGGAATATCCCTTTGGTCAGTTGGGGTCAGCTGTTCCAGCTGTGTCCCCTCCCAAGTCCTTGTGCATCCCCAGCCTACCTGCTGGTAGGGTGGGGTGAGAAGCAGAAAAGGCCTTGACTCTGTGTAAGCACTGCTCAGCAGTAACTAAAACATCCTTGTGTTATCAACGCTGTTGCCAACACAAATCCAAAACACAGCCCCATACCAGCCACTATGAAGAAAATAACTCTATCCCAGCTGAAACCAGCACACTACCACATATCCTAGAAACAAATTCTGCCTCTTCCAAATTGCTCACTATTTTTGTCTTCCTGGATATTTAGGTCTTGGATCTAGGATAGTTTTGCCACTGTAGGTAAGGTAATGCAAAATGGAGTCATTGCCTACCTCTCTTGTAAATTGCTTTTCATCCTTATAGACAATCAAGTGTATAATTGGGGAGGGGGGAAGAGGGGGGCAAAGCACAGACTGCAATCAATATTTTTTACAATACCTGCTGTTCATTACGCTGTTATTACTGGTAGCAGATAGCTATTCATACAACATACTCAGTTGTTCATTCACTCAGCTCAGTCACGCACAATTAGCCAGCAGGAGCAATAGCTGGGAAAACAACTGCAGCTGCTCACTCAGAGGTAGACTTAGCTTCTTGGCAAGTGGCAAGTCCCTCAGAAGGTCCTTTGCTTCACCAGGTGTATGTATATACTCTTGTAGTCTTCATGTGCATATGGCTGCCACCCCCTCTTGGATGTGGCCTGAGTTACACAACCTGTGGTTGATATTAGTGTGTGCTCATGTGCTTGTACCAATTTAGTAGATTTTTGGTGCTGTGAGTTCATCAGCTCTTGCAAATTCAGCAGAAGATTCCTAGTGTCCAGAGCCTGCCAGTTCATTGCAAACTGTCATACGTAAGTCTTGTAAGTACATTGTTTTCTTTTTTCAGGCCTCTTGTTTTCTAGTAATTATTTTCCATTCACACCTTCAGAAAGCTCCAAGAGTCATTTACTGAAACAGAGCCTTTACGACCTCTTTTCTCTGGGCCATGAAATATTTCTCTCTTGAGGCCATTGCATGGAATGTACAATTTCATTTTGTACTTCACCTGATCTAAAGTCAAGCTGCTGCCAGAAAAGCAGATCTCCTACCTCCCCCCTTGCATCAAATCTAATGTTTGTCTCCAGGGTGATCTTGATCCTTTTGTTGACCTGTAGGAAAATTAAAACTTTTTTTTTTAAATTAACTATTTTTCTTGTAAATCAATGAGATGGCACAATCAACAGATTGAAGGCAACAAGAACTGTGGGATTTCACAGCTGGGATGCATGGGAAGAGGGGTGCCACAGTGTTGATGACAGAGTTGGATTACATTAACTCTAATGTTAAATTTCTCCCCAAAACCTAGATGACAGATCTTTGAAATTTTTCACAGCACTGCATTGATCATCAAGTGAATGTGATCATCAAAACCTTCTAAGTGCCATTTTTATATAATCCCTCCACTGTGCATTCATGGATTCTTAAAGCTATACAGCTGTGACTGAGCCCTTCAAGAGAGTGGATTGTGTCACAAATGTTCAATGCATATAACAAAGCTAAAAGCAAGTTGCTTCACTATTAACCAGGTAATAGCAGTACGGCTTCACTAATTTCTGGAGAGATCAAGTTGATTTTTACGTTTGAAGGAGAGAGGTGAAACAAACCTATGAAGAATCAAATATAAACCATAAAAGATAAAGATAAAAATCAAAATTCCATAACTCTATTGTCTGACAGCCCCCATAAGATTAGAGAGGACTGAGCTTTTAACGGTCATTTTATAATTAACCACTCAGATGAGACTGTTGAATTCCAAACTGTATATACATAATTCTGATGGAAAATCAGAAAGTGAGGAAAAAAAGAGGAAATATAGCAATTATCCTTTATTTTTATGCCAACAATGCTTTAAGCAGAATCCTACTGGAGAGAATTTTTCAGCAGAAAGAAAAGATTTTACTGCTTCCAGGCATTTATTCTAACCCTGAGTACTCTCTTGCTCATAGTCTGTTTTAAATCCGTCCCCAATAGGGATCAGTGCAGTAGACTGGTTCACAGCTCTGGAGTATTCAAGTATTTCTCTGCAGTCTCAAACTCCTGTTTCTGGAGGCTACACCACAGTGTGGAGGAGCTCTAGATGACCTCAGAGCAACGTGGTAGCTCTCATAAAGATTTATTTCCTAATCCTGATGCAAGAGGGTCAGTCTCACATCTGAAGGCCAGGTTGGTACTGACTGATAGCAAGTGGTCATTCATATGAGCAGAGGCAAAGGGCAGGACTCATTTACTATCATCCAAAAGAAAGATGTTATGGAAAGAGGATGAACCCACACAAGACTCCTTGCTGGCTCTGTTGCAGCTTTTCTGCACATCACAGGTCATCTCAGATGCCAGACACCTCTCTACTGTGCTGTGGACAAATATTTCTAGTTCAAAAGGACTGGAAAAGCAAGAAGCACAATCTTGATTCATCTGCCTTCTGACTATCAGCCCAATGGAGATATTTAATACCTCCTTTGTCTAAGATTTTTAGATTATTTTCTTTGTTTTTCTGCTAATAGTATAGCTTGAAGTGATTTTGATAGCATCTGTGAACACGCAGCATATGAGTAAATTAGACCTTGGGGTCTGCTGTTTGGCACCTTCCCAGTAAAAGAGAAGCTCAGAGAACAATGACTGCTGAGGTGGTCTTGTCCAGCATCACTTGAAATCTAGTGTAGGGACGGGGAAGATCCAATTCTTCAGTTCAACCTGTCATCCTATTAAAACAGTCTGTCTGTTGCAACAAGCAAAGGAAGTTCTTGCAATAAAGGCAACAAATTCATCTCAATTGATTGAGCTTGGCTCAATCCATGGACAAGAAAGCAAAACAATACATGATCAGGTATTTAAATATGGTATTATAATGCTGATACACAAATCACTATTCCTAGAGCCATATAGACTGTGACGTTTCCTCATTTCTGAGTGCTTTACTTTGTACCCTCAAGCATTCATCAGTCTGCGTTGGAGTCATTTCTGTACAGACAAGGAAAGGATTAAGTTATCCTAGTTTAATTGCTTCTACCTTAAGGACTGATGAGTATAAACTGTATCAAGGGAAAATTCATGTCTGCCAGAAAAAGTCTATAGGTAGTTCAGGGCATAGGGTTGGGCTTCGTGTTCCAATGCTCCACATCAGGTATAGATATTAATGCTCAAGCAAAATGAACATCAGCTGTGCAGAGGGTTGTGTTGAGATACATAAGAAATTACTTTGTTTTCATTCTTAATTTAGAAACATGAGTTGCTAAAGGCCTTGGGGCCTGGTTTCCAGTTTTACTTTTTCTGTCTGCTTGTCCCACAGTCACGAGTTTCTGTTAATACACAATTTTATGTAATTTTGAGAGGATGCTACTATATGAAAATGGATCTATAAAAAAATGTACATAGGGATGCAACTCAGTATAAGAAAGAGTAAAAATAGCACAGCTTCACCTTTCTGTGTAGCTAAATTTCAGGAAGTTTAAGAGAGATGATTTAACCACACTATTTTCTATAGAAAATGCCAATAAATACTGAAACAGCTCTGTAAAAGTGACTCTTCAGTTTGGCTTGAAGATAGGCACATTTAAGTGATGTCTTTCTGATCCCATGGACACAATGCCAGAGAAGACATGGAGTAAATAATAGAGCCAGGCAACATGTCATATGTCAATAGTATTGGTTAGGCTGTCTCAAGTCTAACCTTTCAGTGCCAACAGTGCAAACTCTCAGGTCAGCATTACAAGATGGCCCCTGCCCAAGTTCCTGAATATCCTGAAGGAGAGAGAGCTCTGCTACACTCATGGCCAACAATATAAATGAGAAATTAACTCATCATGGCAGGTACATTTACCATGTTGAACTATATACCTCCTTCATGAGAACAATCTTCTTACATGGGATTTAGGTTTCTTCTCACATTGGTGCTCATTCTTTCCCATTTCCTTTTTTTGTCATCATTGAGGAAGAAAAAATGATGAAAGCAAAGCTTTCTCAGGCAGTTATTTACAGCAACGGAAATAGAAATGCCATTTGCAGAATCATAGAATAACAGAATAATTTAGGTTGGAAAGGACTGTATGTCCCTCTTCATATGTCAGGTGGTCCAGCCTCCTGACCATCTTGGTGGCCTTCTGCTCAACTTGCTACACTTTGTCAACGTCTGGGGAGGCCAAACTGGGTTCCCTCTGGTTTAGTGTCATCATGCTGAGGAACACTACTTGTGACCAGACATTTGTAGAAACCTTCCCAGTTTTACTGAAGTGATCATCCTTCAGTTAGTACCCATTGTTGACATTCCATCTGGCATCACTGATCATCCAAATTCCCTCTTCAGAGGAACAAATTGCACTTCCCAAAGTGAAATTTCCAAAGTTTGAATCACTCTCTGGAGACTCCAGTGAGTTGATCATCTGAATCTTTCACATTTTCATTATTACATATTCTTTAATGAAAACTGTGAAGAAATCAGTGAAATCTAATAGCAGTGTACAAAAAGGATGAAATTTCCAATTTGGGAGAAAGTGGCCTCATTTTAATCCTGGCAGCAAGTATTAAAAATAGAATTAAATACAAAATTAAAAAAAAAAGTAGGAAAATGTGATTATATATATACACGAAAGATTTAGAATCGATGTAGTATCTCTACTTTTTGTTATGCTTCTTAAGTGAACGGCACATGAAGTTGGCAGTGTTCTTTACAAACCTTTTGGCCAAAGTGCATTTATTTATTTATTTATTTTCTATCAAAATGCTACTTGCAGAGTAAGAATTTAAGCAATGAAAAAGACAGCAATAAAAAAATGCAAATCAATGTATATAGTGCCTTATTGCAGAGATAAACTCTTTCTTTTGAGACACAAAGTGAATTCAGTAGACCATTGACCTGTGGAAGAGTCCTTAGAAAATATAACCATTCAGAGATGGTTTATTTTACTTTATTTAAAACTTGCTATTTTATATCAGAAGAGATCTTGGACTCAAGCCACATACATTCATTCCCTGAACCTTCTCACATCTATACCTGCTGTTTACACCTTTCCTGCAGAGAGGAACTCACCACTACAATGTTTTAAACTAATTTTTCCAGCAGAGGCAATACCACACAACATTCAGACTTGTGTTCCAATGATTTAACAAGGACGTGAACAACAATGGCCACTGGCAGTGTGGGACCTAAGTAGATGAGATTGTCAGAACCAAACAAATGAGATTTGTAGTGGTTTTGTTTTTTTCTGAATGACTATTTATTTTCTACTGCAGGTAAGAAAATTGCAAGACAGGAAAGGTACTGTGGAAAACAATTACTGCTGCAGGCAAGAAAATATCAGTGCAATGTGCATGTACTGCAGATTTCTTTCACAATCTAAGTTTTGATCTGTTTTCAGGGTTAGTTTCATATTCCTTCAGATCACACATTAGAAAAGAGAGAGAAAAAGGGAAAAAAAAAGGCTTTAAAAAATGGCACAACCACAGAGATAACACCACTAAAATAAATCTCCATGTATACATTATTTTAAGTTCCACTTTAATATTTCATAATACCTAAAATGAAATAAGTTGAAATATTTTCTAAACATCTGGATTGAATATCCCAGGAAAACTTCAGCTAGTACTTAAAAAAATCAAGTGAGCTCTACAAGGAGAAAAATAAGGAAGAATGAAGAGGAAAATAAGGAAGACATGATCCTTGTTTTAAAATTTCCAACTCTGGAAGTCATCACACGATCTAACTGTAGGCATCTATATCTAGGTGCCAAGTTAGAAGATCTTTTCTCAAATCTGAATAGCTCTATGGAGATGAACTGACTCTTCAGTGCTGGTCAATACACGTGTTAGGCTTTAGCTCTGCATCACTTGTTGGAATAGATGACTTTTCTCTCTTTGTGTACACAGACTGAAAGCATGAGGATTTGCTTCCTAGTATGGACCACTGAGTTTGATGTCTAATGTGAGGTGGTGTGAAAACACTTATTTGTATGGATGAGGTCATCTGACCTACTGTGAACATCTACACATGGCCTGGTCATCTCTAGTGCTTTCACAGTCAGTGAGAGAAACATGGTACCACCTACCTCACCCAAAAAGGGGGAGCCTGAAAATGAATGCAGAAATTTTGCTCAAAAAGTGCTCTGTCTCTCCACTGACTAAATCAGGAATTTAAGTTACTTCAAAATCAGATATATATTTTTTATGATATGCACAGCTAAAGTTAAATGAGATTAAGTCCATCTTACATATCTGGCATTAAACTCCCCACCTAGTCTTATCAAACTTTTGTTAGATGGTTTACAGACAGGCTCTGCTTTAATCAGAAACATAGTTCCCCAAACAGTTATTTATCAACTGTGATCTTTTCAATATTGAACACAATCTTTGCTAAATAACATGGGCTAACCTTTTCTACTTCCACTGTAAGAACAAGATTTAGAAATTGCAAATCTGTTAACAGCTCAGTGTTAAAGTAAAATTTTCAAATTTTGATACCTAAATGGAGGCATAACATCCATATTTAGATACCTAAATGATTTATTGAAGTGCTCAACAAATTCAGCTTTTTAAATTTGAATGAAACATGATCTAGCTGCCTAAACACAGACATATAGTGCCATTTGAGACATGCTATCAAGACATCAGCATGACCCCAGCTCATATGGCACAAGGTCAATGAGAAACTCTGCTCTCTCAGCAGGATACTGGAAACCAATCTTCCCAGACCCAGGATGGGGAACTGACCTTGGCCCATGGTGGCAGCACAGAAGAGAGAAGGATTTTCAGTTAGGACCTGGAAATCATGTCCATCTCTGTAGATTCCACGCTGTAAGCAACCAAGTCAGAAAACTTTAACCTCAGCTATTGGAATAATGCACATAATGCCTTAATGTAAGGCACTTTGGAACTCTGTGTGGTCTCTTATACTAATGGAGATTGCTGGTAACATTTAATATCTTTAGTAAAACATCCAATCTCCGTGGGATTGCAATTATGCATAAAGAGGCTAGAGAATGAACAAACACAGCACACACTGCAGGCAAGTGAAAGCAACTTAAGTTTGTTAGAGGTAATGGAATAAAAGGCTGCAGGTAGAGCAATGCACTGCACTTTGCTTCCAGGAATATCTCACTGATCTGTATTATCTCTCACCACACAGGGAAGGTCTTGAGATACTTTACATAACGTGAAAATTTCATATGGAACTAGTGCTACTGCCATCATTATAGTATGGAGCAATAATTGTTTCATAGAACAAAATCATATTATGAGATAGTTTAGACTTGGGAATTACAAAGAAAACACTATCTTTGCAGTAATTTGTGTGGTTACTAGTTCCTAGCTATTGACAGCAATTATAAATAACCATAGATGGTAAAGAGGTGGACCATTGGTTAGCCATCCATCAGTAATCACTTTTTATATCACTGGAGCTTTGTATCACTTTTCATATTACTTGATTTATCCCTGATGGGGATTTGCACAATGTGTTAAAGTTAGTAATCAAATTTACAGACAAGATAGAAGTAAAAGCTCCATCATTTCTGAGGTTACTTCTCCCACTGCCTGACTTCTTACACCTTCAGGTTTCTCTTTCTTTCTTCATCCTTCTCCTCTAGTTCTTGTCTTCAGCAAGTACATCATGTTAGCATCATTGCTCAGTCCCAGTGGATCCTCCCTTTTCTTTCACCATCCTTGTGAACAAACACAGTTTTCCCAGTGTCTTTAGCCATGTTTCTTTCCTTTAGCTTCAGTTTGACGCTTGTCCTAGCAGCCTCTTCAGCAATGCTACTCTAGAAAACAATTCTTCATGAAAGAGACTGTAATTAGATGAGTATTCCCTTTGTAGGACTGAAGGGACTTGCTCAGACATCCTTTTTTGTATTTGATGAGAGATTTACAAAACTGCTATTTCTCTCCCGTAATGATAAACTGTTGTCTGCAGTGAAGTGTTGCCAATCTGCATTTTCTCAGACAATGTCTGGGTGGCTTGTGTAGGCTAGGGACCATTCCCTGTCAGCAGTTTAGATGCAAAACCTTCCACAGAGTCAATAAGTTTAGCTGTATGGATGCAAACCATCAGTGCCAAAGAACAGCCCTTGTCCTTTTAATTTAATAGTACAGAAGTAACTCTACGTTCTAAAGAACAGTCAGGTCAGTGGTCCTCTACAAAAGTCCTTCAATACACAGTGAAACTGGAGAAAGTCTAATAGGAGCTGAACTTTGTACTCTGAGAGGATAATGTTCTGAGGAAGTTTTCTGTGTTCTCTGAGTTTCTTCTATATGACTTAGCTGGAGTTACCATGGTTTTGCTGCTAAAGGAGATTGCTGGCTGGATTTCAGGGACCTTTGAATGTCTCTGCATAAAAGTCCATTGGTTTCCCTGTGCCAGCTCCTCATAAGCATGGTACAGATGCAGCCCTTGCTTATAGTTCAACTTGTTTTTGTTTTGTTTTGTTTGTTTTCCATTCAGTTTTGAATGAAGGAAGGGGATAATATTCAGCAAACCATCCTAAACACTTGTACTTCTTGCCATCATTTCAACTCTGTGCTACCCCAGCTGAAATCCAAACAGAACTCTGTCAGCTTCAAAAACCCTCAAAACTTCACTGCAGACTATATGTCAAGGCAGAAGAAGAAAGAAGAGCAAACTTGGACAATCACACTCATAGTCACTAATGATTAACCTGCCCAAATAATTCAGATAACAAACTCATGCCCAGCCACCGAGAACCATGAAATTTCCTTTTGCATCTCACTTTTTCTGCTTGTTCACGGTCATACATCCTGTGATCTAGTCTGCTTGATTGCAGTCCTACATCCTGTGATCGTTTCTGCAGACTTTGAAAGAGTTTGAAAACTCTTGATTTCCTATGGCTAAGATAGCCACTTACATTGTTTACTCTAAGATTAACCCTATATTTATAATGCTCTTTAGAGGAAACATCTCTGAATTCCATGCAAACTGTATAACATATAATTCAAGATTTTCAAGAGTCAAGTTCATGTTTAGGATACTCAGTCACTGTCCAATGCTATGTGTATTGGGTAATGAACATTTTTTGTAAGTGTTCAGAACTGGCATTTGCAGTAATCTGCTATTATTTTACCTAATCACCTAGCTTAGGTGATTCTTAAAAAAAAAAAAAAGAAAAAAAATCTGAAATTTAGTTCTCCTCAAACGTGTTAAACTAAATAGTTACGTGATATTACTTGTAACTTCACCAATGCCTTTTCAGGAAACAAACATTTAGTTTCCAATTTTTTTCATTTACACTGCCACCCATTTATTTATCCCTCACGACTCTCTCTCAACACTGATGCTTCATCTGGTGAATATCACTTAGGAGGATGAATATACCTGACATGATTAAACATGCTGTGACCTTTCCATTATCACCATTTAATGAAGTACCTAGACCCTGCAGGTCTCAATATCTGCCGATCAAAGCAGTGACATTGCTAGTTCTCAGGGATATTTGAATTCTTGAAGAGAAATGCTGAATAAGCCCAGAGAGTGCAATGTGTTCTGAACACTCTTGACTTAATGTCCCTACAGTAGTCCTAGTGCAAGTGTGACATTCATGTGGTAGATCATGTGTGGTCTAGCCTGTCCTCAGTGGGTCAGACCCCACTACTCAGGAACTCTACAGCAGATTGTACCAACAGAAAAGAGGGAACCCTAAATATTCACTCTGATGTTAGTCAGTCACAAGCGTGGCACTGAGTAACACCCAACCTGATTCTGCTCCTATGGATCCTGGTATTTAGCTTGTTCCTGCTCTCAAAATACTTATCAAAGACCTTTCAAAATGCTAAGTGTTAAGTCTTAATATGTATGTTGCTATAGTGATATTTCCTTTATCCACTACACTAATGACATATAGAAAAGCCCAAGGGAGTAGGGTGATGTAATTTTCTTCTGCAAGGGTCAGGCTGGCTGGTCCCTCTCTTGAGATACCCTCCAGACATTTATTATGCTGACTGCAGGTGTTTATGTATGACATTTACTACCTTCTTTTTCTTTGGAAGAGTGGCTATTTTGAAGACAGACTGCATATTTCTGCAGATTTTTTTCCATACTTACACTCCCTTAGAACTCCCAGGTGTGTCATTTGGGTCTGATGAATTTTATCACTCTATAAGTTATTATTTCTTCTCCTGACATTTCCATATCCAAAAATATTTCCTTTTCCATGCCAGGAAAGAACAAGTTCAAGGTAAGTATTTACTCAGCAGTCTCCTTCATGAAACTTATACAAAAAGACTGCTAAGCCTCTCATCAATGTGCTTATATTCCTTCATAGATCCCTTTAGCCCCTGATGATTCAGTGGAATTATTGATCTCTTGCAGACTTCCTGATTTTCATTTGTTTTTACACCATTAGCTATTTATTCTTTGAAATCCATCTCAGCCTTCCTAATTTTCTTCTTACTTAATAGCTATTTACTTAATTTATCTTCCTGTGTATTGGCTCCATTAGGGTCAGATAAGAACGGATTTTTGTTTGACTCATTTTTCTGTTTGGAAGTTCCCATTTAATCATGTCAGATAGCTTCTGGCCTCCCTTCTGTTCCTCCTTTCCCCTTTTGTTTGTGCCTCCTAATTCCATTCCAGACTTGATTTGTAGTATGTTTTTTTCATAACTGACTTTGCCAGTTGCTTTGTTTTTAACTGTGGAATAGTCTGTCTAATTTTCCAGGTGTTTGGTTTGGGGTTTTTTTGTGGTTTTTTTTTTTTTTTTTTTTTTTCCATATTGCTCCTTTTGGGACTCTTCCTGTGTCCGAGTGGAAAGGAACTAGGCTATGATGGCAGTTAATTTCGAGGCTCAGGACTCTGACTCATGCTAAGACACTGTCCCCCATAACTGCCTCTCCTCAGCCACGTAGCCAGCCTTTCTGAGAAACGACAGCATCCAACCCCACATTTGGACAAGTTGAGAGAATGCCTAAGTTCCAGCCACTGCAGTTCACTGTCTGAAGTCTCAGTAAAAATTCACTGTGATTTAAAATTCAGTGATTTAAGCCACATATATGGGCTACTGGACTATGAACTGGAATGATTCAGTAAGCCTTATCCTTCTATAGAGATGGTAGGTAAGATATAACATCATAAATATATTACTAGAGGTCATCTCTCAAAGTCCTTTCATACTGGCACTTCTTGAATTATCTTCTATATACTTCCTCAGATGAAGACAAAAACCTAGAAGAGTCAGGATGTGACTTGCAGGTCTTTATAGTCCACATCCCCATCTGTCAGCCCACATTTCAAATAGAGTCTCTACCTGCTGCCCCAATAGTTTGTAACTGTAATGTGGACATCGTACACACCAAGGCTCTGCTGACACAGTCTGTGCATTTCACCGAGCAAGTCTATCTCTCCAGTTCAAGCCACAGTTAGGTTTGGTGGAAGCTAGAAGATGCCATAAGCTCTGACCTCATGGGTCACTTAAGCAATACACTGCTCACCAAGTACTTTATGGATAGTCTAAATATGATAACATTGCTGTTTCTATACACTGAATTCTCAAAACTACACTTCTCCTTTCTTGGGCTTGAAAAAGTTAATGGTCTTTTTCCTTTCTGTTTTGAAAAGGGAAAATACATGGTGATAGATTCTCCTAATGGTCATTCAGAATTATATGTTTGCTTACAGTAATTTGTGCAAATTGGAAATCCACTTTTCTCTCCGGGAAATGAAATTATTCCCAGTGTTGACACATTTCCCTGGACAGCTGAAATTAATGGACAGTTCACGTTTCTTGAAACCATGCTGCAGGCTGCCTGCAAACTTATCTGTTATTACTTACAGGTAGTCAATCAGTTGTGAACCAGTGTCAGACAAGGTGAAGGCTTTGGAGTGCAGTAGCTGTGTATCTGCCTGTGCCCTTAGAAAGCTAATGTGAATTGCTGCTAACCTTAAGCTAACAGAGCAATCCCCTTCCACTCAGGAATAGAAGGAGCACATATCTAGCCTCACCTCCTTCACTGTGTATTTGCCTTATGCAGTAATTTTGCCTGCTGTGTGCAGAACATTGATTCGTTTCACTATTACAAATTTCCTGACTCATCTGCTCCTCCCTTTCAGTTTAATTTTATTTTTTCAGTCTCACATCATTTATCTCCAAAGGTATGTTTTATTACCATAAGTAGAAAATAGTCCTAGTTGGTTATGTCATATGTAAAACAGAAGACAAAAGTTAGTCATGCATGGAACTTTATTATTATAAACCCAACATGTGTCTAGAAAGTTGTTAATTTTCAGTCCTTGGTTTCTTATTATTTTTACACAGACTACGTGGAGAATTTCCAAATGCAGGTGGTAAATGTATTCTGTCAAGTAGTGCAAACAGTAAGTTTTTTGTTTTAATAAAGATAACAGTTCTATTTCATGCAGTTATCTGCATACAACCAACATAGCAACTTCTTAACATACTTTAAAATTCCATTTTTTTCCTGACTAGAAACAATGAAAAGCAGAAGCTGTGGCATGTGAATTCACTATGTTTTCAGTGACATGAATGTTATAATTTTTTTATTGCATATCGTTAACTTTTTAGTCTTGAAAGACAGTCTTTCTGATGGTCAAAAAAACCAACCAGAAACAATTTTGTTGTGTGCTAACTCTAACAATGAAATGTGACTATTATAATTGTATGCTTTCCAGGAGCAGACACCAATAGTTCTGACTGAATATATTCAGTATATTAGAAAAGGTATTATAAATTATGCATACTATAAGTATAATTAAAACATTACCCAAAGGCTTTTTATCACTACTTTCAGACTCATCTCTTTCCTTACAGTCTCTGCCCTTCCCATATAATTTCATATCTACCCCTGTAACAGTCCATTGATATACTTGGAGTTTTCAGGATTTCAGTAGCCATTCAGCACTGCCTCCATTCTCAAGGCTCTTAACCGAGAACCACAGATGTTGGCATTGACATGTAGATAGACAAATGATCCCTAGGAAAGGCTGTAGACAGAACAAGGAAGACCCTAAATCCTGTCTTTGTCTGTGATCCATTAAAATAAGGGTATCTTATTTTGTGTTTTTAAATAAAGTAGCAAAGATAGCATGCTTTGAAAAGTATATGGTAGCTCAGTCATTCTGAACAGTGGTTCCAAGGCCACAAGCATGTGGACTCTCCATCCGTGGAGCTGTGAGGACACTACAGTGCACTTTGTAAGGCTCCTGTTGTGGTCCACAAAAACCAGTGAGGATGCTGAATACAATGGGGAGAGGTGGATAGGTTTTGTTCCCTCTGCTTTGCTCATCCAGAAGCTTAAGGCTCAGTGCAGGAGCCTCTGGGTAGAAGTCCATGGCCTATGCTATGCAGTGTAGCTCATTGAATGGTCTTTTAAATGAGCAAAGAGACTGGTAGCATTTCTATTCCTTGATTCACAGGCAGATAAAACACATTTGTGCATATGAGTTCAACATATATCCATCCTTTAAGAATTTATTACTCTCATACCTTGTGAACTGCTGCTTGCTATATTAAAAATTATATTTATTCTTATCTTACTCAGGGGAACAGATAGGAAATAGAAATGAGGGAGACCTTCTTATGTATCTGATCCAATAACACTTACTCTTTTAACCTGCTGTGCAGTGCACAGATCCTGCCCTCCTGGTCATCAACACCTGTAATTGAGACTAAGAAAACACAGTCTGCTCTTTAGGAATCACAGGCAGGTTCACCGTGCTGTCCTAAGTAGGAGTGTGGAACAGATAGTCAGTATCAGGAAGACAGAGCTCTGCACACACCTTTGTCCACAGCCAGCCAGACTCAAAAAGGGAAATCTGTTGCATCTTTGAAAGGGAACTGCAGCGTACATAAGAGGAACACAATTAGGATCTGTGATTATGAGACAAATATCTTTTCCAGGGCTGCTGGTTTTTGTTCAGGACTAAGCCCAGGGCCTCAGATTAGTGCTATGAATATAATAAAAAATGATAACAAAAAATCATAGAATCATAGAATCAT
>VXBL01005504.1:45534-59354 GCA_013400195.1 Aramus guarauna | reverse complement strand
TTTTTTTTTTTGCCCTGGAGTGTGGCATGAGAATATGTAGTGATGCTGGAGGATGAAAAACCTGCTCAGATAGTGTTAGAGGACTATGTGTTCAGTGATACAACTCCCAGTCCCACC
Source organism: Aramus guarauna (assembly GCA_013400195.1). Taxonomy (NCBI): domain Eukaryota; kingdom Metazoa; phylum Chordata; class Aves; order Gruiformes; family Aramidae; genus Aramus; species Aramus guarauna. The sequence continues at coordinate 59,237 of VXBL01005504.1, read as the reverse complement.
CTTACTACCCATGAGAGAGGTTTCTTTGGAAAAGTACTCCGTAGCATACAAACACATTTTGTTTCACAGTGATTTTGTTGTCTCACTCTAAAGGAGAGTCTACCACCAGTTATTAAGTGTTGATGCTCAAGGAAACAGGACTTGGGACTGAACCTGATAGGTTATTTGACAGTGGACTTCAAAATCCCTGGCACAGTAGACCCCATAACTGACCACATTGCCAGTGGAGAACTTGCATAGCAACTTCCCTTTATTGCCTGAGGTCAACTATTTCTTGTCTTGCTTGGATGTCAATGGCAATAATTGGAATTGAGGAGACAAAGAAAGAATCCACAGCACTGGCTTGCAGCTTGGATGGGGTGATTATCCCAAGTCATGGCCTTGCTGTCACATCAAAAGCAAAGTTTGAACCAAAAGTCTAATGCAAAGAGAATATTCCATAAAACATGGTCTTACGCCACATAAGCTGCAAGGTGAAGGGCTAAAGTTCAAAAAATGTTGACTAAAGTCCTTTTTGAAGAGAAATCTCAAGTATGGATTTCCAAATTTGTATTTCAACAATGCTAACAACATCCCAGGACAGGGACTGTTAAGGAAAATGAGCGGAGAGAGATTAAGAAAGCAGTGTAATAGATGGACACGAATAGGTACAAACAGGCAGAACAATCATGTCCTGGCTCAGTGCTCACACATCGTGGCATGGGCATTTTGATTGTATGATTCCATGACCTGCAACTAGTAGCCCTACAGACAGTCTTAGTGTATCATTGAACCATAACCAAAGCATGCAGCATCTCCTTTAGGAGTTTTAAACTATTGGCTAATCAATCTAATTTTTAAAAATATGTGCCAAATTTCCAATTTCAATTTGTGTGGCTGAAGCTTGTAGTCATTAATTCTTGTGATGCTTTTCTCCACTAGATGAAAGAGCTCTATTTTCTCCTCATTAACGCAAACATTTTGTAATCAATTCATCTCTCAGTCATCTTTTGATAAGCAGAACAGCTTCAGTTCTTCAGGTCTCCCACAGGAAGGCATGTACTCCAGCCCTCTAATTATTTTTGTAGCAACTTTTTGTATCTGTTCCAGTTTTCCCCAGTCTAGCTATCACATCTGGATACAGTGTTCCTATCTTGGTTTTTCCTGTGATGTATACAGAAATAACAAACAAATAAATAAATAACAGGTCTTTCTGTTCCTCCTTCATCATTAGCTGGTTCAAAATCCTACTAATGTATATTATATATGGCATCTAATTTGGAGTTCCTGCTGAGTGACTTCTGCATTCCAAAGCCTAAATCCTTGTCAGAATCAGTGACTTTCCAGGATATAATTCTACCCTCCTATGCTCTGGCTTTCATTCCTTTTCCTAGGTTGGCATTTGGATGTAGTGAGATTTCTTTTTGTCTGTTTGGAAGTGTGCAGGTAAGCTAGGGCTATAGATTGCTCCATATGACAGCCTCAGCCTCTCTGTTGTATATCATTCAGGCAGGCTTTAGGGTACCTGCAAACTATACTGTCATTTTAAAAGAGACAGTTAACAACAGTAAGAGGAATTATGCAGGAGTGAGTGGGAAGGGGAAGGAAATATATCTTTCTCCCTTTCTGCTTCATTAAAGTGTGTATATCTATGCACGACTGAGAGCTGTGAAAGACTGAAGCATAGCGGTCACCTCAGGTTTCTCCATAGTTGTCCCCATATTAATACCCTCCACCCTTCAGGAAGCATTGTCCTGGCTCTTTACTCCTCTCCAGACTTTTACCATGTTTTGCAAAAGTCCAATTATTAGCAAGGAAATAAGGCACTCTGTTGGTCATAGTCAATAAATCAGTGTGGTTCACAGGAAAAGGAAAAAAAATCTGTGGATGAAACTAGGATTTTTCAATGTACAATAGGAATGGAAAATCTTTGACAGATTCAGGTCTGACAGAAGAAGGTATTCATTAAAAAGGTTATAAGGCACCACTGGGATGCATCTTTATGAGAATATGTGAATTAAAATAATGGCTTTCTTTGATTCTATGCAAAATCCAAAACCAAATAAATAAGTTAAAAGCAAAGGTCATTTATGTCATCTTCATGTTCTTAATTTTCAGGGAAAAATCCTGGAGTTTGATGATTTCTTCTCATGCTGTCACAAATATATTCTAATGGCATTTTAGGTTTTACTGCAGTGCAGCATGAATTCTCCTGCCTACGTGTGTTCAGCAACAAATACAAAACAGGCCCGACCCGCAGCAAAAACACTCTCCCAACAACATTTGACTGCTGTATTTACAGCAGAATTTCATTCAAAGCAAGCAAGCAAGCTCACAAGACTGAATCTAATTTTCTCACATCACTTGGAGAGCATAATGCTCCAGTGCCCCCATTTTGAGGAAAACAAATTTGAAAGATTTTCTAGAACAGATCAACCCACATATTTAAATGGTACAATTGAATAATGGAATAGTTAAGCCAGTTCAGCTTCAAATGAGTACGCAGTAAGCTTTGTAGACAAAGGGTAGGCTCACACAAGTACATTCACACACACAAATTGTTTTCTATGTAGACCAAAGTTTGCTTACATAGATTTACAGTAGATCTTAAATGTTTCTCTAGGGCTCTTTGCTTTCAAGAGAGAGGAAAGAGAGAAATGAAATCTCTTTAGCATTCCTGTTTCCTCTCTGCACGCACCTCCAAATTTTTTTTTTGGTTTATGCCCATAGTTACTTCTGTCAGTGACATCAACTCCAGCTGGTCCCAGCGTACCAAGAGCAGAATAATTCTGCCTGTAAGACCTCCTACCCTTGCCAGGCTGAAGCAGTACAACACGAATAATTAACCTTGGCCATGTAATATCCGTAGGCCAGTCTGGCTGTGACAACACTGCTGTGATGACATGGAAGTTACTGACATAACATGAAGAGCTGACACAAAAAAAGGGTTGTGGGTTTAACAGTTTGAGGTTTTTGCCAACTGTACTGGATGGAATAATAAAAAATACCATATCTCCCTGCAAACTTTCTCTCATATTCACCTTTAGATGAAAGAACAGCATGATCAATAATTACTCTCTAGAGACTTTGCTCCATCAGTTGAACATCTCTGACTGTTGCCAGGTTTTCTTCCATGTTTCATATGAAAGAATTGATATGTCTTACATTCATTCCACTAAAGCTATAGGATGCTTTGAAAGATGTAGCTAACTGAAGGTTATAATAATAATGATCCAAAAGTTGCTTATGAGATATGTTTTGCGTGGACAAGAATCACCAGAGAGCTTGTGCAGAATATTATAAACTGGCTAACAATCTCCTTGAAAGCATGTCTAGTTAGGTTTAATGGTGTCAGGATTCTCTTTAATTTCCCCCCAAGTTTTCTACTCACAATAAATATTTTGCTGTTGTTATCCAGTAAAAGTTGGATTTTGTTTGCATCTAGAAGACAGAGGAAGGAAATGAAAAGAAGCAGAAGGAATTCTAATTCCTAATTCTAATTTCTGTTTCCTGTTGTATTTGTTGTGCTTGTGAAAGAACTCAAGATATTGACTTGCAGGTTAAGAAGAGAAATGCTTGTCTTCTGGTTTAGAGCTTGAAACAGGGCTAAAAATTAGTTTTGCATTAAATCCTTGATTTTGCTCCACATTTCCTGTATGACCTTGGAAAGCTGCTGTAGGATGCAGGAGGTGAATGGGTAATGACAGAGAGGCTGACCTCCATCTTTCTGGAGAGCATGCCACAGAGGAACTCAGCTGAGGTCTTGACTTCTGAAGAGCTTATTGGGTGAATGATTGTGATCTTGTAAAGGAGCCATAAAGAAAAAATAGTCTGTAGCTAAGGAAAAGTGTTCATTTCCCAGATCAGTAGAATGAAATCAGGAATATCTGCTTAGGTTCATTAGGAAATATTGCTCACTTCCATGTGAATGAAATACAGGATGCTTTTTTGGTGCTAGATACGTCAGACCATGTTCAAGGCACAAGGCACAGAAAGAACATCACCCTCCAGCAAATAACAACTAACACTGCAGAATAAATACCTGTGGATAAATTTGCATACCTACGTACTGTAAGGTCCTTGAAATGCTCAAAAGTGGTTAGTCAGATGATTTAACATGAATATTACTTACTATAGTATTACTAATGCTAATGCTCTCACTTCTAGACTGAGTTCTCACTGTGTTGGACACTACTCATATCATTAGTGGTTGCTCAGAAATCTTTTTCTGATCTGAGTTTGCTCATCTGTCTACTTCTTTTCTAAGTACTGTGTCACAGTGTTTGAGCATGATGTCGGCAGTAGATTGGAGAGCTGATTCAAGATCATCTTAGTTTTTTACTTGGGCCATAATGATTGTACCAATATAAGGATCCTTTAAAGTTTTCAAGATATGTGTTGTCCTTGTATTATGAGTTTAGGCAGTATCAACAAAAGAAACAAAAATAATAATACCTGATGTAGAGAGGTGTTGGCGTCTGGAAGTGCGTAAGAGCTTGTGGATAGCCTCTGACATTTAAAAAAGTGATTGTTTTCTGTTCATGAGAGAACATGGTCTGCTGCACAGTAGAGGATATTGTGCCCTTTCTGTTCAACATCCAGAAAGTCTATTTAAGTTTAATTCACCCATACCGAAATTCTGGTAAGGTTTTTATTTTGGGGCATTTTGTCATCAACCATTTTTCCTCATAAACTTTGCAGAGTTTGTTCCAAATAAAAGAGTACCTGCATCAAGTACTGATTCCAAGAGAGTCTGAAAGACGGATTAACAGTCAGATGAAAAAAAAAACTCAGCAGAAGTCATCTAGCTGTCTGTTCTGAAATGCTTGTGTGCTTGACTATTTCCTGCCTAGCGTCTACCTTCCTGGTTACTCTTATTCAGTAGAAAGGAAAAACCATAGAAGAAAATTGCCTTAAGAACAGAGCAGGAACATGTTTTGCCTTCTCTGATTTTTGACTGTCATTGCCAATAAAATCATAGAATATAAAATATCAATAGCTTTTCTGCAAAGTTGAAGAAAAAAAGGCAGTAAAAAGCATAGAGAGAGTCTTAATATTTTGATTAGATTAGATTCTTTTCTTTCCATATGAATAATGAATCAAAACACAAGCAAGAGGTAGGGAAGTTGGCAAGCTCCTTTAGTGACAACAGCAGCAGCTGCCTCACAAAACTGCAGCCAAGTCAATGGAGCACAACTTTCTCTAATGGACTGCATTTGTGAAAGGAAAGTTTCTTCAGAGCTGAACAAAAAAGGAAGAAAGGCTTGAAATTAACTTGAGTAAGCTGTAAAAACAGAGAACCAAGCTTTAAACCATGCATGCATCAAAGGAAAAACATAATCTGGGGAATCCTCTCATCTGGGGTGAAATCTATTATCCCCCCACAGACCCTCATCAGTAACTGGAGTGACTAGATCCTTTACCTGCTGGTCACAGCCCGAGCTGGTGCAGGAGCACTGGCCACCCACACCAGTGAGTCCCATCCATGACCATCACAGGCAAATATGTAATAGATGCTTGTCATAAACAGCCCGCATGATTTAATGCGTTCACTCACGCAGCCTGCAAGTCATTCAACACTACCCATCCCATCAAAGCAAATATAAGACCTGGAAGAAAAAAAAAGAATAAAAGAATAAAAAAAGCCTTAGAGCCTTGAAAATGTTAAAGGGTGAAGGAGAGAGCTGACAGAGGGCATGACTGAATTTACACAGGTGTGATTCTACTGAAAATAGTCTTTTCCCCATCTTTCCATGTCACTACATGACTTAATGTCTTTTACCTCCTACTGTCATCTCTCTCTTTCAGACCATAAAAGCATAAGAACAGACCTATTAGTTATGATTTTCACAGCCTGAAATATTTTCAGCTGAAGTGATTTCCTGAAGTTGACATGGTTTTCCAGTTAGTAATACTTCATATCTATAGATATATAAATATATAGATATATATATATATCTTCCAGCCTTCTCCAATGTGTCATCTTTGGCAAGGAGTTCCACAAGTCTATTACCTGTAACTTCAAGAATTTCCATTTGTTTATTTTGAACCTTTTAATTTCATTTGAAATTAAATCAAATTCAGTTCACCCCTCTCCATGTTTGCTGACCCATTCAAAAAGCTCTTAGATACACCTAAGTTCCACTGCTCCCATTTTCCAATGCAAGGTTCCACAGAGCAACTTTTGAAAGTTGCTGGTTGACCTCAGAACTTAAACCAATTTGTTTTGCAGTGGAATTTAGTACTTACACCACTTTAGACCCAGACACTTCAGCTTAGGAAGCTAGCTGAGCCTCAGAGTCATTAGCTATGGAAAAGCTATGTGGCAGAGCATTGTTTGAACACTTTTATTCCTTTTTCCATCCATATGCACAACAGGGCATAGAAATGCAGCGCTCTTGAAGGCACACGCATGCTGCTTTGTGTTCATCACCTGCACTCCTTTTGTTTCAGTCACTGGCTGCATGTCAGAGGATGCTTCTCAGCCTGGAGCTCCACTGCATTTTTGACTCCTCACAGCCAGGTGAAATTAAAAAAGCTCTTGGACTATGACCTGGCGTGAAGGAGAAACCTGGGAGAGCCGAGCTTGTTAGCCCTGCCTTGGCCATAGCTAATGCTGGCAGGGCTGGAGTGAGAAGCAGGTGGTAAGTGCTGCTAAGCGTTCACCCACTGCAGACTTGGGTGCAAGTGCAACAGCAGCAGCTTTCAGGCTGGTTGTACTGGCAGTAGGCATGTGCTGCTTGAATAACACAGTCCTTACATCTGTACTGGAGGTGGGGTTGCAAACAGCCTTTCCCAAGGCTACTTCTCTCTCCATAATGCGCTGCCCTTGTCATCTGTCTACTTAGTCTGAAGCCAGACTCTCTATATATTTTGTTCTGAAGGAGGATGATATTGAGAAAGATTCCTGGTTTGGCACAGATAAACAGCCAGAATATTTAGTTACTAGGCTGAACTAATGTGAAGTAACATGATGGAAAAATGCTTATGGAATTCGTGCATAAAAAGTTTCTTTCTGTCACAGCTGGTAAGGAAAGCAGCAGCGCAATGGGAGCCAGTTCTTACAACTTCATAGTTACCTGGTCTGATACCGAGCAGCTTGAAGAAAGACCATTTTATCTGATTCACAGTAGTTTGAAGAAAGACTGTTTTATCTAAATTAATTGCTCCTCAAACCCAAGCAAAAAGACAAGTCCAGTCTGGCAAGGAGGGTGAAATTTTCACCCAGTATATCCAGATTCCTTAAAGCCATCAAAACATTGCTTAATTTAGCCTGGTGCTTTCACAGTGTGAACTCAGGAGTGATTGCTAAGGAATCTTAAAACTGAAAAAATGTTAAACTGAAAGTCAGTAGAACTTAGGCCTTGATCCTGCATCTATAGGACTTCATAGCAAAACTGCAGCTCTGTTCCCTGTGATAAAAGCTGATTATTTTTTCTACCAACAGCACTGTCTTTCTCATTATATTTACAGGGTGTCCTGCTTTCAGCTGAGATAGAGTTAATTTTCTTTCTGATAGCTGGTATAGTGCTGTGTTTTGAATTTAGGATGAGAATAACATTGGTAACACACTGATGTTTTAGTTGTTGTTAGGTAGTTGTAGTGTCTACACTAAGTCAAGGATTTTTCAGCTTCTCACGCCCTGCCAGGCACACAAGGAGCTGGGAGAGCAGAGCCAGGACAGCTGGCCCGGACTGGCCCAAGGGATATTCCCTGCCATCTGACGTCAAGCTCCGGGTATAACTGGGGCAGCCAGCCGGGAGGTGGGATCGCTGCTTGGAAACAGAATGTGCATTGGGGTCTTTTTCCTTCCTTCTGCATGTGGTGAGAAATAATTGCATTTGTACATCTCTTGTAGTATTGCTATTGTAGTTATATAGTTATTGTCATCATCGTCCTTTCTTATCCTCTTAAATTGTCTTTGTCTCAATCCACAAGTTGTGTTTTTTTGCCATTCTCCTCCCCATCCCACTGATCAAGTGTCTGCATGGTGCTCAGTTACCAGCTGGGATTAAACCACAACGCAGGGAAAGGTGGATTTTTTGGGAATCCTCTAAAAACCCCTGTAACATTTCAAGGTTAGAAGTGAGTGACCACTGGAAAAAACCTGACCACTAAGATAGTTACACACTGACAAAGATTTATCTATGATGAACTGTAATTATATAAATGATTCCTCAGATGTCAGCCACAACCAGGGAACATCGCAGGGATAAGATTGCTATCATACCAGGCAGTCTGCTGGCAGCAGTGTGCTCCATGCCAAAGTAAATGAAGAATCAAAAGGGGAAATAAAGACATCCCAAAGTGACATGGCTTCCTCACAGTCACTGAAAACGATGCTGGCAGCACTGGTCTCCTAATCCTTCCTAATACTTTCTCCACTTTGAATGAATTGACTTTGTATTTGCTTTTCATTCTTGCCTACCAGCTTTATTATTAATGTATTAACATTTATCTATTATTAATATTTATATTAATTATTGATAATTATTAATTTATTAATTATATTTTCTCACTGAAAAATTACAGTAGGTCAACATTCAACTTGAATACATGACAAACGTTTGTGAATGGAGTAGTAAGCCCAAAGAATTGAATATTAGGACACGACTATTAAAAAGTCATTTAGCATGGAATCATAAACTGCATGAATTGTTTATTTGTTACAGAATTCACTCACATAGCAATTCCTTTGATTAATTTTTTACTTTGGTTGGGCCCACATAGCAATCATGATGCTTTTCATGTAGTAATCCAACGCAGCTCAAAGGTTGGATACTGCAATGAGCTGCTCATGGACATTTTACTAATTGGTTATTTTGCAAGATTATCCATATTCTTNAAGGAAAGGAAAGGAAAGGAAAGGAAAGGAAAGGAAAGGAAAGGAAAGGAAAGGAAAGGAAAGGAAAGGAAAAACAAAAAAAAACCAAACAAGAAAGCTGTTTCTTAGTTTCCCAGTTATAAATTGTTGTACTGTTTGTGTTCTAGAGGCTCTAAAACACAAGGCATACCAGTAATTTAATTTTTCCTTCACATTTTCTTTTGCTTCAGTTATATGCAGCCTTCAACTCTGTTCCTTAAATTCTTGAGTCGTGCCACTATTACCCCTGTACCAGCCCCAGGCACTGACAGAGTAGTTTTGTGTGAATTTAGTGCTCCCTAAGAGGCTTTTCCCTGACAGCCTGAAAAACCCAAATTCCTCTTTATGGACAGGGCTAAGTGCAGCATGGACACAATGCTACAAGCTCCCTGAATAGTCCAGCGAGAGATAAGCAGATACATCCTTCATTTTCAGTGTCTTTTCCTAAATATCTTTGACGACTCTTCCAGGGAGAACAATACTTGATATGAGAGTGTTTTGCTTTATGGTCTCTGGAAGGTGAGTCAACATTAGCAGTTATTTCAGTCCTAAATGGCTTTTATTCTCCACCAGTATAGACTGAATTGGATCCATCACCTCATTTTGGTTCTTGCAGTGGTGGAAAATGCTGTCAGTAAAGGAGATGAGGTGGGATACTCTATGGATTTGCTTGTGAGCGGTGAATCAGTTTAACCCATTTTGGCAAATTATTTATGTGCCAAAATCTTCTGTATGCTTATCTGTTTAGAAGCTGGCAGAACTGAAGCCCACATTCCAATAATCTTCTCATTTATTCCCTTCTGTAGACAACCTTTTAAATAAGACAAAGGTGCAATTCAACCTTAAGGCATGTGCGCAGATATCCTCTCTCCACTTCCCTCTTCCTCCCCAGTGGCTTAATTTATTTTTTAATCTAGAATAAATTGAAAACCATAGAGAGCTGTCTATACAATGAAAAGGAGGTGGGCAAATCCAGGAGACCCTTCGAGGCAGCCTCAAGCAAGCTCTGATGGGATATCTGAGCAACAGAAAGGACTTGGCTAGATGAGGCTTCAATCTTCGAAGCTGTGACCCCACGACATTCCTATGCCTGTCAGCCATGTGCATTTTCTCTTAAATCCTGGCATGTACTCCTTTTTCCTCTCTTACACCTTTTTCTTAAAACCCAACAATTGATTTTGTATAACCACCTCGAGAACAATCAATAGCTCCTGAAATCTAATGCAGCATTTTGTTAAGCTTGCAAATGAAATGTTTATGTGGGGCAAAATCCTGGGCCCAGGGCTGGTTTGCCCCTTTCAGATATGGGAAGAGAAGTTTTGCCTCCCATGATAATGTGTTTGTGTTGCAACAGGGGTCAATAGCTTCAGGCTTGATCTTGATTAGTGTTTAAAGGAATATTGTTGGAAAGTATTAGCTGAGGCATTTTAACTCTACAGACAAGTGAGGAAACTAAAACATGTATTTGCTGGACAGATTCCATTAAAAATGTGCTAACTAATACCTGTAAAAACACATCATTCTTGGTCTCTGTGGTGCTTTAAAATGCATTCTGTAATATAGTCTAATTTGCATTGAATTCTAGAAAAAAATTACCTTGTTGCCACCGCCCATCCCAAACAGACCCCAACTGCCCAGCAGGCTGTATGAGGTAGATTGAGGTATCATCTCCTCCCCTTCTCTTCAGAAGCCTTGCCCAAAAGTCAGTTCACTGCAAGTCTCCCCTCTGCAAGATGCTACAGGGCCAGCTGCGATGATGGGAATCCGGAGGTTGTGGAAGATGTGGGCTGACAGGTAGCTGGGAGAGAGGTGCTGGCAAGCCTAAAGATGGAACAGAGGTTGAAGCAGATGCAGAATCAGAAAAGTAAAAGTGGCAGATCTTAAGCAAGCTTGCCCATGATTTATACTGAAGGTGTCTCTCATCGTGAAGCATCCAACCCCTCTTTGTGCGCATGCCATACTCCTTCCTTGCATGCTCTGTTTAGCAATGAAGTCACTGACATTTCATTGTCCTCATGATGCTTCCAAGGGTTGAATGGAGATTGTTTTCATCTCCTAAAGCGCTGGCAGTCCTCATCTTGGTATTAACCATTCTGGTTTATATTGATTTTACAAGTGCACTTCTGGAGCCAAGGAATCAGTGGAAGAGGATAAAAGGTATCAGAAGTTGCTATCAGGACGATACTGTGAAACAAAATTAACTGAAAACCTAGATTTTTGCACAGGAAAGAGAACCACACAAGAAATGTCCTTCCTAAGGACAGGTACAGCCTTATCCCTGCCACCGGCTAATGATTTTCTGACACCTAATGATTTATTCTCCAAGATTTGCACCATCTTGGAATTCCTTATTGTCTAATGCTTTAAATCCTGGAGAGAATGTACACAAGAACAGCTTCAGAAATTCCCAGATGCTGCTGGGTTTTCCCTGATTTCTAGCTAGGATTTATCTATAGGGAGGCATGAAAGGACAGACAATGGATTTCTCAGCTATTTTAAAGGATACATTAAGGAGAGGAGCAATGATTAAAATATATTATCCCCGTGCAGTAAGAAAAACATGAGGGAATGCAGGGTAAAGGTAAAAAGAAAGAACCTCTAAACATGCTCCAGAGCTGTCATGCAAAGCTCAAAAGAAAAATGTTTCCATTATGCAAGGTAGAACTAGAAAAAATTGCCAGGGAATGTATGTCCCCAGCAAAACCCCAAATTTTTGTTTTATCATTGCTTTTTCACCAGGAGGTGGGGCTGTTAAGCACTGAATTTATTCAATGCTGCACTGAAAAACTGTAGGTAAAATGAAAACCGTCTTTCTCTTCCTTTTTCCTCTGAAACTCATTGTGAAAATGTGAGCAAACCGCATGAACTTGCTAGATATTTTAAACATTGATTTCATATTCTGATGCAAAAATGGAAATAACTTTAAAATGATTTTGGGATGGTTTAAATGAACTGCCTCTAGGAGTGAATTAAGTACCAATAGCTAATTAAAACATACATTAATTTGGAAGACTGGAATGCTCAGGAGGTTTGTAATTATTATTATTATTCCCAAGTTTCTGTTGAGTCTATTTCTAGGATAGCTCTGCAATTCAGTTACCAGGATTAAGTCACAAAAAGAAATCACAGGATCCTGCGATGTGGCTAATTGCATAATAAAAAGATAAACACATTTAAGGTCATTTGATTCTAATTCTGACAAGCTGCCACAAGGGATGAATGCAGCATTTCTAAAGGAAAGAGCCTGAGCTGAGGTAAGTGCTTATTTCTGGGGCTTCCATGGCTCCCGTTTTCACCATGTTGGAGGGACATGTTGCAGACCCCTTGGTTTAAGAAGGTGCAGCCAAAGGAAGGAAACGTGTGGCACAGCAGGGAAATAGGTGGAGGGCTGAGCCCTCCTCACCTTATGCCCTAGACTGAGCCAAGATGCCTCGTGGCAGGTTCACTTGCCTCTCCTCAGTGTCAGAATTGCCATGTATATGTTGAAAATGCACACCTCTATTTCATAAAATGCAAGTGAGAGGAATGTAATTACTGGGACAGACTTGCAGCTGGGAGGTTTCAAAGGAATTCTTGTCCCCATTGTGCTATGTTGCAAGGTCTCACCTAATACAGCAGGAAACGTGGTTATTGCACTGTGTTGATCTGCTTCTGCACCTGAACAGAGAGCATTTCTGATAGACATCATCAGAGATTGTCAGTCCTTTCACTGTCTTCACAAATACCCTGGGTACAGCCCATCCTCAAACAGAGCTAAAGAAAATACATGAATTTTGTGCAGTGGATCTTAACAGACATCCGCTTAGTCACTCGAAGACTCCTTGCCTGTCACAGGACTTAGGTGGATCCCCTAACACCTGCCACGTCAGAGGTGGCCATAACCTGCTCACAATCCAAAGTTGCAGTCAGGAGTTAACTAGCTCAGAGAAGACCGTCAAGACATCCACATTTACCAGGGAAGGTACAGTCACCAGGCAAGGGAAGTCAAGAATTATTTCCGGCCACTGATGCTATTGAGTTCAGGAGTAATGACTGAACATTGCGTCCTGCGGCAGTCACAGCTTCTGCCAGCTCATCCAAATGCTTCCTCCCACTCACAACACAGCACTTTCCTCTCCTCCAAGATGACTCATGCTGTGTTCACTTCCGTCCACAGCCCGGTGCCTGCCAGGCACTAGGAATAAAGCACAGCCAAAACGCGGCCTTGGGTGTCATGGTGAGTTCTATCTGCACCATAGGGAGGGCAATGAAGTCCCAGTTGTTACTCAGTCTCCTCTGTGGCTTCATCTAGGTACTGAGCAAGATGGAAACTAATGAACAAGAGGAATTTTGTGATAGTTGGCTGCCTTGTGTTGTGCCCCACCTGAAAACATCATCATTTTCAACCCCAAAAGTTTCTGAAGGCCACTTCGCACATATTTGTGATGAATAGTTTCAAAGATTAATAATAAAATTATTCAAATAAGGGTGGATACTTTCTTCCTGCCCATAAGTAGATAAAGAGCATTAACTAGACAGTGAGAGTTTGATTTTCATATCCATATAAAAACAAGCATCAGGAGCTGGCCTGTTAAAACTTCCAGAAGGCCCAACAGATAAAGCAGCTTGGTCTGTTCAGTGATTATAATGTTTGTCAGTATTAGGATGGAAGGGGCTGTGCAGCATTCAAGTTTCAACTCTTGGGGTGACAAATCACAAATTTAATTCTTTAGTGGGCAAAGATTTCCCTTGTGATCTCAGATTTGTCACTCCACACAATTTCTAAATATACCATCTGTATCCAGATGCCATATATATCCATCTACCATAATGTGCTTATATTTCTTTTGCGTGGCAAGGTCTTGGGGGTGGGGGGGATGGG
>VXBL01005504.1:34642-45511 GCA_013400195.1 Aramus guarauna | reverse complement strand
ATTCCCCTGCAGCCCCTGGAGGTTGATGGTGGAGTGGGTATCTACCTGTAGCCCATGGAGTACCCTATGCCGGAGCAGGTGGATGCACCCAAAGAAGGCTGTGACCCCATGGAAGCCCATGCTGGAGCAGACTTGCTGGCAGGACTTGTGACCCTCTGGGGGAGCAATCTGGTCCTGAAGGTCTGCATCCCATGGAAGGGACCCATGCTGGAGCAATTTGTGAAGAACTGCAGCCCATGGGAAGGACTCACACTGGAGAAGTTGGTGGAGGACTGTCTCCCATGGGAGGGACCCCATGATGGAGCAGGGGCAGAGTGTGAGGAATCCTTCCCCTGAGGAGGAAGGAGCAGCAGAGACAACATTGTGTGATGAACTGACCACAACCCCCATTCCCCGTCCCCCTGTGCTGCTGGGGGGGAGGAGGGAGAGAAACGGGGAGTGAAGTTGTGCCCAGGGGAAGGGAAGGATGGGGGGGAAGGTGCTTTTAATATTTGGGTTTATTTCTCATTACCCTACTCTGATATGATTGGTAATAAATTAAACTAATTTTCCCAAGTTGAGTCTGTTGCCCATGATAGTAATTGGTGAGTAATCTCTCTGTTCTTATTTCAACCCACAAGCCTTTCGGTATATTTTTCTCTCCCCTGTCAAGTTGAGGAGTGGAGTGATTGAGCGGCTTTGGTGGGCACCTGGCCTCCAGCCAGGGTCAACCCACCACAGTGCTGGTGGTGTCAAATCACAGACATGCTTGAAAATATTTAATGCTAATATCTGTGAAGCATCAGCACTATAAAATCCTGGTAGACCTCTGTGAGTTTCCACTCCCTGCCACCACAGAACAGCAACAGAACAAGGTTGGGACAAATTGCTAGAAAAGGGGTTACTGGGGTTCCTTTCCTTTTTCTAGTGAATATTTAAATGTTATTTATAAACTAGATCAGATATTAAAGGAAGATGTGATAGGTTAAGACGTTCTTAACTCTAAATTCCCTATACAGTTTGTGATGCTATCTCAGAGGGATGGGGCACGAATTCAAGCCATCTTATGTAGAGGATGTGTGGTATAAGTGCTCTGAACACTGGTTCATTGCTTAATAGAGAAAATACCTAGCCTGTTTCCACCCTCATGGTGACAGTAGTTGTTTAGGTGTATATTTTGGCATTATACCTTTGGCTGAGACCTGAAGATGACCTTAAAGTGCTAGCGTCTCACTGACATACAAGAATATCTTGGAAGACCTCAACCAGAAAAATGCAGAGTTATCTATTCAGGGAAAGAATAAGGGAAGAGAAACTGATGTCATCTACCTGGTCATCTACCAGTGCAAAGCATTTGACACTGTCCTGCATGACATCCTTGTCTCTAAATTGGAGAGGCATGGATTTGACAGATGGACCACTCAGTGGATAAGGAACTGGCTGGATGGTCACACTCAAAGAATTGCAGTCAAAGGCTCGATGTCTCAGTGGAGATCAGTGACGAGTGGCGTTTCTAAGGCATGGTATTGGGATCGGCACTGTTTAACATCTTTGTCAGCAACATGGACAGAGGGATTGAGTACAACCTCAGTAAGTTTGCCAACAACACCAAGCTGTGTGGTGTGGTCGACATGCTGGAGGGAAGGGATACCATCCAGAGGGACCTTGACAGGCTTTAGAGGTGGGCCTGTGCAAACCTCATGAAGTTCAACAAGGCCAAGTGCAAGGTCCTGCACGTGGGTTGGGGGAATCCCAAGCACAACTATAGACTGCACAGCACATGGATTCAGAGCAGCCCTGAGGAGAAGGACTTGGGGGTGCTGGTGGATGAAAGGCTCAATATGAGCCAGCAGTGTGCGCTTGCAGCTCAGAAAGCCAACCGTGTCCTGGGCTGCATCAAAAGAAATGTGACCAGCAGGTTGAGGGAGGAGATTCTGCCCCTCTACTCCAGTCTTGTGAGATACCACCCGGAATACTGTGTCCAGTTCTGTGGTCCCTAACATAAGAAGGACATGGAGCTGTTGGAGGAAGTCCAGAGGAGGCCACGAAGATGATCAGAGGGCTGGAGCACCTCTCCTATGAGGACAGGCTGAGACAGTTGGGGTTGTTCAGCCTGGAGAAAAGAAGGCTCTGGGGAGATCTTATCGTGCACTTTCAATACTTACATTGGGCTTATAAGAAAGACAGGGACAGACTTTTTAATAGGGCCTGTTGTGATAGGACAAGAGGTAATGGTTTTAAACTAAAAGAGGCTACATGAAGACTAGACATAAGGAAGGAATTTTTTACAGTGAGGGTGGTGAAACTCTGGACCAGGTTGCCCAGAGAGGTGGTAGATATTGTATCCCTGGAAACATTCAAGGTCAGGTTATACAGGGCTCTGAGCAACCTAATCTAGTTGAAGATGTCCCTGCTCATTGCAGAGGGGTTGGACTAGATGATCTTTAAGGTTCCGTTCAACTCAAACCATTCCATGATTCTATGATATTAAATTCCTATTGTAAAATGCTCATACTGGACCGGTGGGAAGGCAAAGCCATAAACTATTCTGAGTAGGAGAGATGTTATTGCAGTGTGACATAAATGCTGTAGATGGGAGTTTTGCTGTGGATTCAGTGAAGCCAGATTTTCATTCTACACCACTGAAGTTATAATTCTTGCCTATAGCTGGAACTCAACTGACTATTGCGTGTTTCTCTGCTCCTGACTTGAAACACGGCAAAATAATTGACCTATGAACTCCTTGATTATCACTAATCACACATGTTCTTTTTTTTTCTTTTTCTCTTTTTTTTTTTTTCTCTTTCAGCTCATGGTCAAAATACAAATATCCAATACATTCAGAACCTATTTTAGTTTCCATAATATTTTTTTGTGTTTGTTTGTTTGTTTGTTGTTTGTTTTCCTTAGCTAGAGCAACTTTCTGGTCCTGAAACTTTGATTTACATGTGGCTGAAATTTCACACTCATTTAATATTACAATTTGACAAACTGGAAACAGTAAAACTGAATTATCAGGTAGTTTGAGGCTACAATTCAATCTACTATAAAGCAGACTCATTCTAGTAGAGAATGTCTTGTGGTAGTTTCACTGTCTGTGCTTAATATACTCTTTTGTTTCTTTAAAGTTACTTACAGCTTAAATAATTAACCCCAGTTTATGCTTGACATTACAATATTCCTCTTCTTTGCATACAGACATGGCTGAACTGGTTGATTGTGAGATCCTCTGGGCAAAACTACTGTTTCTTCTGTCTTGCACATGACTGAGAAAATTAACAGGTAAAAACAATAATACAGTGAATCTCATTCAGGCAAGAGAGGGGCTATAAGAAAAAAACAAATATTTGCATCCTGATTCAGACTTGAATTAATATTTTTTTACGGTGGAAATAAAAGAAGGAAACACATGAACTTTCATATGTGGAACCTTCATATGCAAATATTCATAAATTTTTTTCAACACACAGTTTGGTCCCACCACTGAGAGGTTATGATATTGTAACTTCTAGCACCTTTGTCTCACTCAGGAAATATGACAGTAAAGATCCATAAATTCCCAACTCTGATGATGTTGTACTTCCTGCAAGGGTCTTTCAACCTCCAGCATTTCCAAACACGGATCATGAATTTGAAGAGGGAATAAGATCAGGAAGCTGTTGTCTTCCTTGTGCCAAAAAGCACAGTAGTCTTTCAAGCAAATTCTGTCCCCAGCTTGAAGTTAACTGTAATGTCAGTGCTCATGAAAAAGCAAACAGCCCAGCTATGATGAGTTATGCTGTGTGCAGAAAGCATGAATAGGAAGGTGACAACCTAACCAAAAGAAGATAAAAGGATGAAAAGTATAGCAGATTTATTTTAAACAATCTGACAGGGTACCAATAATGAAGATAAAAAATATAAAAGTAGCAGAAAATGTGTTTGTGACCAGAAGTCAAAGAT
This sequence comes from Aramus guarauna, assembly GCA_013400195.1. Lineage (NCBI taxonomy): Eukaryota > Metazoa > Chordata > Aves > Gruiformes > Aramidae > Aramus > Aramus guarauna. Next base: position 41,590 of record VXBL01005504.1, on the reverse strand, counting down.
CTGTTTGCTTTTCTTATGCCAGACTGTTCTTGCAGTACTGTATACTTTTATGATGATCGTTTATTATTTCAAAAGTTTTGTAAGTGTTCCCAGTATAGGAAATGGCATAATGTGGCAAAAACTGGCACGAGGGCACACTCAGATCCTGATCCCAGTTTCTCAAATTTCAATTGAGCTCAGGCTTGAGATTTCATTTGGAGCTCCTCTCTAAAGACAGCACATCTCTGCTCATACCATCAATTTATTTCTTTGTTCTCCTTGTAGCATGGGCTATTTGCAGTGATAGCTTGTTTTAACATCTTAACCTATGCTGCAACACAATTCAGAGGTGCTTCTGTTCCACTGGGATACATAACAACTACTGAGCCCATAATGGTGAAATAAATCACCAATAAAATGAATGTAAATGCTCCATTTAGCTTGAATGATTTCACTGATTATTTTGAAAATCAGCTAAACACAAATAGCACCTTTTTCATCTCTAACTTTTCAGCATTTTCATATAACTAGAATTTCTTTTCTTTTGTTTCTTGTGAAACATAGTTGAGAATACCTCTCTACAGGAAGGCAGGAAAATTTTTTACTTGTTTAACCATGAAAAGTCCATCTCAGAATCTTTCCGGAGCTGAAACGTTCACTGAAACAAGACTTGCTTTGTTATGTGAGGAAGAAATGGAAAATAGCTTTTATTTTTACAGCTGTTGCATGGCTGAGGTATATGACTGTAGTGATATCAGCTGATGTTATAGTCTTGTTCTGTCTGTCGAGGATGAATTAATGTTTAGTGAATGATGGGCATGAAGTTCATGCGTTCTAAATGTTATTAGAACATGATCCAAAGAGCACTTTAGATGGTGATTCAGCGTTGGCTGTATGTATATGTACACCCTTAGCTTCTCCAGGGCATAATAGTTTAAGAGGATACCTGTTCATCATTTACCCTTTCCTAAAGTGTTTCCAGTTGTAGAAATAAAACCATTTTAGTTCACCTGTTCAACTAGTTCACCTATTATGTCTTATTTATGCTGATGTAATTGAAGATCCATGCTATTCAATTCTTCAGAGCTGTATTAGATTTACCAAAGTAAAACCAAAAATTTGGCCCTAGGTAGGATTAGATAAGGAGCATACTTATTACTGAATAGATAAATCTGCCTTCAGTTTAGATTTTCTCAGTTAGGTAGACATAAATCTTGCTCTCCATTTTTTGCAAGCTTTGGTTTGTTCTTCCATTTATATGAGAAGATTTTTTTCTTCTTTACTTTTTTCTGTTTCAGAGTGACAGAAGCCTTCCATTCTTTTGAAAGAGCTAGAGACCATTAAATACTGTTGAAATGAAAACCAAAATCCAGCACAAAACCCTCAAAACTTGGGGGGGTGGAGGAGACTATTCTTACCTTATGCAATACAGACTTGGTGTCTTATACATAAAAGAGAAAAAAGAGCCTTTGAAAAAGGCAAACATGAGGAGGAGGAAGCAATAGAAATTAGACTTGGCCAGCCTGTACAGAAAAACAGAGCTTTGTGGGTGTTCAAATACAAAAATACTACCAGTAAAATAGGCCCTGGTCCTTGCTCTCTCCCCAGCCCTATCACTTCTGTATCATCCACCCCTGCTCAAGAAGATCAAACAGAAATACCAACTGTTTCATAATAGTAGCACATTTTATTGTGGTAGAAGACAGGTGATAGAAAGCAGAGGAAAGAGTGGACTCTGGGAAAAATATCAAGGGACCAGGAAAACAGCTCTTCTGAGTTGACTTTTGGTTGTTCTAATTTGTAACAGGAGCAACAAAGACATCAGGAGATATTTGACAGGTCCCTTTCTGCTGTTGAGTTATCTGATCTACTGATATTCCCCTCTGCCCTACTGCTTATTGCTTTATTTATTGCTTATTTATTTATTGTTTATTGCTTATTATTGCTTTAATTTATGTATCTTCATGTAGTCCTTGTGCTGATTCTTTTTTACTGTAAAGCCTCCTTGGCTCAGAAAAGGGGACTTTACATTTACATTGATTTTAAGGACTTCTGCCCCACCAGAGTGCTGTAGAAAGAGCTTAATGACTGAAAATCTACCTCCATACACTGCCTCCGGTTTACTTCACTCTGTAGGAGACCCCTGGCACTCATTTTACTGTTCTCCAAAGAACACATAGCTACAGTGTTCCCAGTGGAAGAGCTCAGAATTACTAGGAAACACTGAAATCATCCCTCAATCGAGATGGTTGCTGAGGCACTTTCACACCTACTTAATCGCAGTGTAATTAGGTTGGGATCACATTCCCGAATCACATGGAGTCCACATGTGAGCACAGATGTTATGTGCAAGTGAGATATCTGACTGCATGACCTGGCTTTCAATGATTTAGAAAGCGATAATGTGTGATCAATTTTTTTCTGTAATTTGAGAACATAAAAATGTTTTACTCACATATGACAGGCCAGAGAAGAACTTGTGAAGCAGAACTTGTGAACTTTATCATAAGCACTGTCTGGAGAGGAATTTCTCTTTTCCTACAAAGTAATTGTTTGCATCCAGCTTGCAGATATCTTCCTGTCAGAGTGACCAGTTCCTCAGCGGGTTCATACCTGAGCAGTACAATGAAGTCAGTGGAGGAAGTTCTCATGCTGTGGACTCAGCTAGCTCTCATCTCCACTTGGGGAACAGAGAAGTGAAGGATGTTGCACTTAGAGACAGCATGAGATCGTAGGAGTTCCCTGCTCATTACTGTTTCTCAGACCACAAAACTATGCTATTCCTGTGCTGAGCTTTGATAAGTGAGGCTTTTTCCTTCAGCCTTCTTCTTTTGTTTCTGGTTTCTCTTTTTTTTTTTTTTTTTCATTCCACATTCTTATGCTGAATTTTAGTAAACTCTGAAACAGAGTAAGATGTGCTTTATACCTTCTCAGCAATGTTCCCTTGCTTGTTTTGTCCTTAAAATGAATTCTCTGGTTATCTTTTTCTTTCCTCAAGGGGATGTCCTGTTCTGTATTTTGCTCAACAGGAAGCAAAGAATGATTTTTCAATTTTTCTATTTTTTTTTTTCTTTAAATAAAGTCAGTACATATAAGGAATTCAAGTAGGGCAGTAAAATGTATGCTTTCAACACTAAGGAGATATGGTTGGTAGAAGCACTTTACTGGTAATAGAGCAGCAGCAAAGCATCCATGGTACAGATGCAGCTGTACTGGAAATGTCCAGTTTGTTACCAGTAAAGGAAAATAATCCACAAGGAAGGCACGAGTCTGCATTTTTTTTCTGTATGATTTTATTCAGATTTGTTCACCTCCTGATATTACTTGGGAAAACACATGAGTTGAAAAAAGATCCACATAGAGTTTTCAGTTCTGTGAAAACAAGATGAAAATAATTTTACTTCACAAAACAACGAAGTACAAGTAAATAAAAATCATGCCATGCAGATAAGAGATAGCAAATGCATGTGCTGCTGTGACCTATAAGAACTGTGTACAAAGGAATGTAAATACAAAATGAAAAGAAAGATTCCTGAGAGGTATATTACTTGGTTTAGTGCAGAGATCCTACCTAATTTTCCTAAGTTCAACAACTGAGTTTCAAGATGTATTTTAATATCTCTGATGGGAAGCTTTACAATCTCATTCTTCAAGGACAGAAGAACATATCTGGAGTGCCAGAACCATCTTTTATTACTTCAATCAATACTATGAAACATTTTAATCTTTAAAAATGTAACTGGATATGATCATACTGTTTTCTTGCAATCTAAATAAGGCAAAGATTATGTTTATGTCCGCTTGGCAATTAAGTGGGTTCTTCTAACTTTTTGTCTGCAGAAAGCCTTGACTCAGCTCTTTCTCATGCATCTGATATTGTCTGATCCTAGAAGTTCCTCTTAGTCTAACTAGTTGGTGTGTACTGCCTCAGGTGTTACTCATATGTTAATCTCACGCTCTTACTGCTTCTGTCTAAAATGATTACACTATACTGTTTCCCATACTATTTGATACATAATACTACTACTAAAAGAATGCAGAGGAAATGATAGATACACACAGGACCTTCCATTGGCACAGCTCTTTCAGTGAGTAATCACATACCTGACACCCAGACCAGAACACCTATTTCAGGTAAAACTTTTCACATAAGTCTCAAAATCTTCTAATTTACCCTCTTTGGGGCACTTATAGCCAGTTTAGCCTAGCCAGGACTTAACAAACTACAATGGCTTAATAATTTTATGAAGTTTAACACATCACCTGAGCTTCAGAAATGAACTGTGACAGAGATTCTTCCAACACAGCAGTTATTGAGGGATCATGACCATTCTTTCTTGCCTGCATGGCTGATGAGAGGTTGGGTTTGCTAGAGCTGATTGAATGGAAAAGAGTTGATACAGAGAGACTGAAAAAAGGCAGGAAGCAGTTCTAATTTATACAATTGCAAGGTAAATACTGGAGCATGTTATAATTTAGATATTACATTGTTTCCACCTAAGGCTAAGCCAATCCTATGAATGTCCATTGGTTGAGATCTGTCAAAGTCAGGACTATGAAGATATACCATCCAAGGGCAATTACTGGTAGAGCTTGCCATGCTAATGGAGATGCTTTGTGCTATTAGACCAAAATGCAACACTGTTAGCAGAGCCATCTACAAACGAGGAGAACTTTGCTGTTGTAACACACAGTTCTGCGTCGGCCACTAAAGCACTTGAAAGCTGGATAAACCCATAGGTTCTTCCTGCTGTTGGCTGATCTGTTTGTATCTTTATTACTCTTCAAAAAGCCCGTAGATTCTAATCATTAATGCTTTGTGGCTTGAAGAAGAAGAATTTCTTCCCTCTGGTTACATCATTTCAAGCTCTTTCCATTTTTGAAAGGGTAGGTCACACAGGAGATAAAATCTTTGATACTGCAAAGCTAAGTATTAACCGTCCTCAGAAGTTATTGCATCATCTGCAGTGAAAGCTTTTGATAATGCCCAGCCACTTAATAGTTCTCCACCAGTTGATGACAGTTCTTTTTACAATCATGAAGGAGATCTATGCACTGTAGGCACTGATACCTTTCCTGAAAAAAAATTTCAGGAACTCAGAGAATCTGAGTGGGGAAAACACTGCTACTTACAGTCACACAGTTCTAGCTGTTATTTATTTGCAATGTATTAGTTACCAAGAATCTTTTATTGATTTCAAATTTGCTTTAGTGGGAAGAATCAGAACATACTTTTTCAACACAGCTTGGAGAAAAGGTTAATAAAGAAGTCTGTTTCCTCACTAGCGCCTAGGAAAGCATTGTGGTTTTCAGGATAACCACCACTGCTCCTTGGTGGATGTTGGTGCTGCTCTAGTACATGTAGTTAGAGGTGTTAGAATTCAAAAGTTCCTCTAGAAATCACTCTTCAGGGACCTCTGTACCTACTGTCTCCTCTTTCCTTTGGAGGCACTTGGTGTCCCTAGAACAGCTTGCAATTTATCCATGGCAAATATTCCAAATGAAGTTCAAAAAGACCCTAAATTTTAAATAAAGTGCAGTAATTTGAAGGGGGCAACATCTGCTTTTCCACAGGATCCATAAATACCAATGAAATCTGTGAACTGATTGCATGAAATACGTTATTTGTTATGCTAGCCTTCAGCAGAAGAATGACTGGATGTGAAGAAGGTTTCATGCCTATGACTTAGAGAGACTTAAAAAATGAGGCCTGTCTTTGTCTTTCTTGTAATAAAAGAGGAAGGATATGAAATGGAGCCAGTAGATTCCCAATGACATGCAACGAGGTTAAAACATTCTCAAGAATAATAAAGAGGAATTAAAGGAGAAGCAGACTTAGTAGACAAAGGCCATGGTTACAGTTATAGTTTGGCTATTAATGGATACTCCTAATATTAGAATTCTAATATTTCTCCTAAGGTTTAGGAATTCACAGTTCTATCTCTTCCTGACTGGTGCATCCCAGGGAATAACACAGAAATTGACTGCTCCAGCCACAAGAGATTACAGATTTTCTGTCATGAACCCCTTTGGACAAGGCACCTTTGAGGTTTCCTGGAGAAGTATTTAACAGAAATACTGTCAGCCTAGTGAAAAATTCAACTTCACACATTTTAAATACATTTAAACATATTCCTTCCTGAGGTAGAACCACGCTTTGTCTATTAATTAAGCATGGCCACCCCATAGTGGCTATATATGACTTACAGGTAAGGTATGTGAGGCACCTGTCAATAATAAAGCAAGAAATGGGTCTAACTCTTGGTTTCTTCCTCTGACCACTACACCAAGAACCTGCTTATTAGCAGGGAAGGTGTAGGAGGGGAAATGATAGAGACTGATCTTGCAGCTTCATTTTCCTCCCCTACACTCTGCTTAAATTCCAGGTACACACAGCTCTGGCAACAATCATGTCTTTCCATAATTCTTATTCCTTCTGCTCTGTGCAACTGAGATTGGAGCTCATTGTGATACACCTTGTTGAACCATATCCATATTTGACTAACTTTGGTGTCTTGTGACTTATTTAAATGTAAATTGCCTGTAACTAATGGACATCCAGTTATTTTCATTCCCTGTGAGTGGAACTGTTATTTGAGAAAGAGATTTTGAATACAGTGTGCAGCACTGACTGCCAGCCTGCAATAAAAATGATGCTATGCTGGAAAACTCAGAAGGAGGCTTCAAGGATGATTAAAAGCCTGAGAGTTTTAATTTTTTTTATCCCCACCCCCACCCCCGTGGAGGATTTAGAAAGCTGACTTTAGGGATTTTTTTAAGGAGAGAAGTTAGCTGATTTAATCAAAGCCCAGAAGTACCAATGGGAGTGGATATTTCTGATGCCACGGTTCTCCTTAATCTAAGAGAGAAAAGCTAATAAGAACCAGTGGTTAGAAGCTGATACAAGAAAATATAAATACAATCCTTAACTGTTAGCCCTGAGCAGGAAATGATTAAAAAAAAAAAAAA
>VXBL01005504.1:9218-33990 GCA_013400195.1 Aramus guarauna | reverse complement strand
TTTTTTTTCCCCTTAAATATGTTATCACAAAGACGCTGATGGGCTTGGCCTTGGCCAGCGGGGGGTCCGTCTTGGAGCCGGCTGGCATTGGCTCTATCAGACACAGGGGAAGCTTCTAGCAGCTTCTCACAGAAGCCACCCCAGTAGCCCCCCTGCTACCAAAACCTTGCCATGCAAACCCAACACACATGCAAACCCAACACAGTCCATATCCAGGAATTCCACAGTGAAAAGCTATTGCTTGTGTTGACCAGGAGCTCAGTTCAGATCAGTGTCTTGTCCCTAAAATTCACACCTCTGTGCAATGAGGCTTAGATCCTTTTGTATACACACAGAGGAAAAGATAAGACCAACTCAGGAGACATAGGCCAAATATGGAAGTGGAAATGGAGAGCAGAGTGAAGTGATGTACCCCATGTCAAACTGTGGGTGACAAAATCAAAAATAAAACCAGGCTTCCTGATTCTCAGTGTGTTTCTATATCTGTTTGGCCACAGAAGTTATTATTATAGTAACTAGGGCTTGTCAGAAAAGTGCTTTTCTTTTTATAAAACCATTGATTTTTTAGAAATAGCAAAAAACCACCTGAAGACTATTGCAAAAACTTTGGCTGAAACCCAAAAATTCTGATACGATGGGATTTTCAATTTCCAGTTGCTGTGCCCTTAGGGATATTTTTTAGTTCTTTTCCTGATCAGGGTGCCTGCTTTACCCACTGTGCTTTTGTTCTGCTACTCATATCGAGCTACTGCAATATGTCAGGAGAGTCCCATAGCCAGAGGTACCACATGGAAGTTGTGTATAGGTCAGTGAGCTGGATATTGAAGGAGAATAAAGGAAGAGAAGCAAATAGCTATGTCATCAGGGAGCAACTTGGCAAGATTTTAAAGAACACTGTGGCTTCCACCCACCAATATTCAGATTTCTTCTGAATAATTTCATTTTTTAGTTGTCATTTAAAAAACAAAACAAAACACAAAAGGTTTTTTCCATGCAGAATAGATATTTACAAATTTAGGAAAGTGACCAAAAACTTTCTTTTTCAGTTTCAACAGAAAATTTCAATCAGCTGTTGCAATGACAGTCAGCATTAATAAAGAATCAGAATTTCAGTGTGTTATCAACCAAAAGCCCAGATGTTTATCTGAGAGCTAAGTAATTTTGATGGGCATATTTTCATTGCACAAAGACTTATAAAATCATATTATCATCTTTGAACATTACTAGGTACCTACTTGCTTTGAAAATATTGTTTCTTTTCCTAGCATTCTTACTAGTCACCATATAGTCAAGATCAGGATGAACAGAATAGATAATTAAAAGAAACTTTCATTAAAATTTTCAGCATAATTTAGTTTAAGAATGGAGAATACTTCTTGTTTTATGTAAATTGACTGAGATATTTCAAATCAAGGTATCACCATGATCAAACTCTTTAGTCAATTTTATTATATAAAATCATACAATTTTTATAAAATATAAAAAGCATATGTACTATACTATAATTATATAACACATATACTGTAGATGTATGCTATATGATATATTTCTAAATATTATTAAAGATAATACATAAATATATAAGTCTTGTAATAGCTAATGGATATATAGCTATTGGTTATACAATTGTTTCATATGTTGTGTTTATTAAATGAGATTCCCATAACATTAGCAGACCATTAATGACACATATCTTAATAAATTTCTTTGATGTTATTGTCAGATGGGTAACTTGTAACTTTATTTAATCTGGAAAAATATTGCCCTCAAGGTCCCATGTGTAGAAAGTTATTAATGACTATATTGATTCAAGTTTCTGTGACATATTGCTGTGCAGGATCAGGTGGGATTTTACAATGTTAAGTTGGTTTAGGAATTGAATTCAGCATGAAATAGGACCAATGTACCATTAGGAACTGGCTTGAACCTGTGTAGGAATTATTAGGCAAGGTGAAAGCCTTCTACTTCACCTCGCTGTGCACAAGCAGCTCCACGTACAGGGCACAGACACTGTGCATCCATCCCCTTCTCCAACCGGGACAACCCTCAGGCTGGGACCCAGCATTAGCTTGCTGTGGGACAGTCTGTAACAAAAGATATTTGAGTATAATTGAGGGTTTGTGCTAGTATAGTTTAAAGTGAGAAGTGATGCTCTCCTGGAGAGACAAGCTGGCAGGATAAGGGAGGCTACCTTAACGCTGTGGCTCTTTGGCGTTTTGATTCTGGTAGGATAGTAAGGATGCCCAACTGCAGAAAAATTCAGTCATCTATAGAGCGAATTGCATCTCTTTTAGATCCTTACATCCTTTGCTACCTGGATGGTTTATTAGATTAGTTGTGTGGTTTTAGTCTGTTTTCTTTCTTAAATATCCCCTCTCCTCAAACACCTTTGTCCAATAGGATATTAGTTAGTAGCTTCCCATGGTGGATTGGGTATTGAAGAAATCAATGGAGGAGCAACTACTGAGGCTGAAACCAGTAATGTTCAGAAAAGAACTGTTTTATGACAGCAGATTTGATGGTCCAGATCTCAGGGTCCAAATCTACAAATAGCAATAAACTTCTGATGTGATGAGAAATTCACTTACATCACCTTCCTATTTCTATGATGCTTCCCCTCACACTTGTTTTTTCTCTCTCATCTCCTTTGGTGTATATATTTGGGGGTGAGGCTGTCAAGGGCCACCACAGAGGCAGTCACATTGAAATGGGGAATGAGAAGTCATCCCAGCACTGCGGCTGAGCTCAGCTGATGTGATTCAGGAACAGGAACAGCCTAACACAGTGTTGGAAAAAGAAGAGGAGACCAAAGTGCAGATAACTTTCCTACTTCAGGTACATATAATGTTTTTGTACTGCATCCATTGCAATAAGTCAATATTGACTGAGGCCTGAAAAAACTGTCTTCATCAAAGTGCAATAACTGTGGTCTTCTGGATTAATTCAGGGTTGTAGTATATTCACAAAGTAATTCATGAAAGATTGTTTAAACTGTTATCTGAAGACTTAAAGTTTATGCAGTGTTTAAACTAGTTAGCTTTCTTTAAAAAAACATAATAAAAAAGTTTATTTAAAAAAAAAAACAATAAATCAAACCAAAACCCTTTCCCTGACAATTTAGTTTCTTAGCCATGAATAAAGTAAAATTGAAGTTATTATTCATGAAATTACCATTTATGTAAGAAGCATGTTTTTATCCCAAACACTCTTCTTGTGAGTATTAAATAGCTTTTTATATAATATTCGCTCTGACAGCTCAGGCCTGTGGGATTATTTCTTACCTGATATGGACTTTAAATAGACATTTAGGCATTATGACAGTTCATTGGTCTGGAAGAGAGAACAGGTTAAGGTATCCTTTTTACAGCAGCATATCACTACAGCAACACTTTTCGGTACCAATCTGGTCTTACACATTATTAAAACCAGTGGTTTGGGAAATTGGAGAGTGAAGGAAAAGTTTTTTATGGATTGTGATTTTTTTCTGCTTCTCTGGGTAGGATTCATTTTACCTAAGTTTGATTACCTAACAGTTAGGTGCCCAGCCTCCTTATGGAATCTGTGAAGGAAAGAAACATTAGACAACAACTCACTCATCTCTCTGAAACCTGTTTTAGGATGGGACCAGTAACTTTTTAGGATGTACCTGCTGATCTACAAATAACATAAGAACCAAAAAGGAATACTTTAGATGGATGCTTACTTTCTTTAGCTAGATGTAGACCAGTCCATACCATGTTTTTCACCTATCTTTTGGACATCCCTGCATTTTTTGGACTCTGATGAAAGAAGTAGTCTGATACAAAACTTTCTTCCAATTAAGTGATCATTTTGGAGATTTTTCTTTTTACAGTAAATTAAAATGTAAAAAATGCAATATATTTTAGAAGTGCCAAATCTGATAGTCTGATAGCAATGAGACTGCTGCAGTTCCATGCCCCCAGGTCCACCTAGGACCAAGATTGAGCATGTGTTCCCATTAAGCATACATACACAGAGCACATATGTACAACACATCTATATGTGGCTGACCACATGGATCAACACAGGCACATCAACTCAGCATTCACACACACCACCAATGGCCTTACCCCTGTTCCCTTCTCCAGCTGATCAGGATGAAGATCTATCAGAAGGAAACCTATATGTATGTTCAATGTGGATCCTTCCATCAGCTGTGCTCAGACACTCATTTTGGCCAGCAGCTGTCCCTGGGTCCCAGCCCGCCCGGTTGCTGACACTTGGGCACAGGAGCTCGCGGTGCTGCTGCCCTGCTCCAGTTGCTTGTGCATGTGAGTATAAATACATGCAGACACACACACACTGTGGACCCCACCCGTAGCAGGCATTAGACACTCAGTCTACCTAGGCCCTTGAATCCTCCGATCTCCAGTTGCCTCATGTGCAGAGATGCACACATGCAAACGGGTGTCCCAGTTGATCCCCAGACCTTACAGTGTCTCCAGTAGTTGGCTTGGACCTGCTGGTCCCTCTGATAGCCAACTGGCAGACCTTCTGGTATCAGTCTGTCCCAAACTTATGACCACTTCAACACCTGCCTCCTGAGCTTCTTACTTACCACAAAGACCTGCTTAATACTATCAGTCACACCGACATATGTATCCACACTGTACACACACGCTCCAGTTTCTCCAGTTGCTGGCATCCAGAAATATTGGCCTGTGACTATATCCTTCCAGTTGCTGGCCATTGTGCTTCTGGGCTCCTTTGAATGGGTGTAGCAGATCTTTGTATCATATAACCTAACAATATACATCCTCATTACTTTTCCCTGTGTGTTTTATAGATTCTATATTATGAAATCACTTAATTTCTCAATAAGAAAACTGTTTCTGGCATGAAATGTGTCATCTGCTCAGCAGGGCATGGCTCCTTCTATCACCAAAGAGCATAATGCCAGACTACAAATGCAGACTATTGGCTAAATATCCAAAGACCAAATCTGACCTAGACATCATGGGTAGGATTGCTTGAAAAAAAGTCCTATGATTCTAGGTAGCTTCCCTTAAGTTTCACTTTAATTTCAGATCTCTGTCTCAAAAACCAGTCTCCTCAGCAAATGTTGCCAAAGACAGAAGCTCCTTTTATTTCTAAAATTGTATTTAGTACGTTTGAGGGACAGATTTTCTAAAATTTCCACAGTGGTCAAAGACCATGATATTCATATTAAATCCATATTTGTAAGAGTACCAAAATGAATTAAAAGCCAATATCAGATAATTGAGTGCAAAACTGTTATGTTGTGAAAGTACTTATCTTAAAAAACGTAATGTACTTCAGCTGTGAAAAAAATAAGTTGTTTACCTTAATTTGAAAAATGCTGGGGTTTTTTTTTCACATTTTCTGGTGCTGTTTCCCAATGCAAGTACAATGCTCACTGATATTCAATGAAGCCCTGGTTTCATAGCTTTAAATAGAATAGGTCTTGTCTAGTTGTGAAATTATCATTTATTTGCTAAGTAGGCTATGTGCTAGTACTGGATGAAGATAAGGTTCCAGCAGTCAAATTAAAACATATTTGAATGTGTCTTTTTGTATCAGCTTTTTACATGTCTGTAGTGAATATTATTCATAAGACCCATTGTCATCTTTTCTCTTTCATTAAGAGACAGTGCTAAACACAGCAGAAAGTACTCTTTCATGCTAATTGATTTTTAAAGTAGCCCATGAACTAGGAAAAATTCAGAACTACTGAAAATAAAATCTCATAGAGATTACATTCATGGATATTTTCATTTAAAAAGATGGATTATGGATTTTTTTCCTCACTGAAGTACTGTAATTACTGTAAAAGTGAAGCAATAAACAGAATCTAATGGCTGATCCTATCTTGTATAACTTAATAGTCTTTTCATAACAAAAATATTACATGAATTTTCATGTATAAGAAGACTAATGTGATTATTATAAAGCAAATTGAATAAACTAGATATGATCAATATACTTGAACTGTAAAAGCTCCAGAGAACTGGAAGATGGTTAATGTGAAGCCAACAGATCTTTCAAGGGAATCTCCAGGATCAGCAGAGTACAATGTCCTGCAGAACCTCTAATGAAGAGTAGAATTAATGGACATATGGATACATAGTGGGCGTGTGCCAGCGTAGCCTTTGGAAAATAATTGATACCTTATATACCTACTGGGGTACTTTGAAGAATCAATAAATATGTGGATTTCTTAATACATTTATTTGGACTTCCAGAAAATATTCAGTAAAAAGCCAAAGAAAGGCATTGGAGAAACTCACCAAATACTCTTACCATTTAGCTGCTGTGGTATAAAATGGCAGTTCCTTGTATGGTGGAATAGTTTATTAATTGCTAGGAAAGGAGGGATAGCAGTAAGCAATCAAACTTACTAGGTAGGTCAGCAGTGGAGTTCCCCAGTGTGTGTCCTAGGAAAGGGGTGTGAATAACGAGTCATCAAAGTTTGCTGATGACACTAAGTAATTTATGATAGGAAAGACAGAGTTGATAGCTTCTGGAAGATATTACAGCACTGAATAGCTAAGCAATAAAATAACAGATGACATTCAATGTAAATAAATTTAAAGTGATGCTCAAGCAGTTATACAGTCCAACCTTTACATAGTAAATGATTGGTTTTGAGTGGACAGCTATCACCCAGGAACAAGATCTGGGGTAACAGTATATGATTCCATGAAAATATTAGCTTAATGATAAGCAGTGTCAACAAAGCAAATGGAATATTCAGGATTACAGAAAGAAAAAATAAAGAACATCATTATGCCACTGTACAGGTCCACAGTGTGTCCACACTTTCTGTAGGGTATGATATTTTCATCCATTCCCCATCCTCTTTTTTTTAATACTACTACTACTACTACTACTACTACTACTAATAATAATAATAATAATAATAATAATAATAATAAAGTAGAAATAAAGAGTTTCAGAGAAGAGCAAAAAAGATGATCAAAGGTCTGGACCAGGTTCTGCACTCATGTGGGGTAAACTTTTTCAACCTGCAAACAGACAATCCAGGAGGATATTAATGAGACCTATAAACAACAGGTGTCCTAAAGAAGATGGATGGGGATCAGCTGTTTGCTGTCTGCTCCAGTACAAACCCCAACCACCTAATGGAAATGAATCTAAAGGAAACTAACAAGTGGCAAATTGAAAAGAAATTAAAAATAGCAGCTTTCATACAGGATGGAGAATCTGCCCAGGCTACTGTTTACAACTGTCCATTTCTGGAAGTCGCTGAGTCATAAACTGCTGGAGGCAAGGAGAGTATTTTTGGGAAGTATTAATATTTACTGCCTGATACCATCTCCCAGATACTCACTGTTGGTCACTGTCAGAGATAAAATAGTGGAATAGCTGTATCTCAGTTCTGACACAATATGCTTATTTTTACATGATTATCATTAGATCCAACCTTCTGCATGCTATGGTTAAGAGTTAAGCACAAAGAGGTCATTTTGTCATGGGAGACAATGCATTAGAGTGATGTTAAAACAGATTAAGTATGCAAGGAGCTTACTTGAAAAGACTTTAGGATACACTGAGAAGCTTCAAAAATTATTACCAAGTAAGGATGTTTTGAGGGTGCTAAATCATTAAGCTTTCTTTGCAGTATTTTCTTCCCATTCAGGAAAAGAAAAAAAAAATCTGTTGCTTAACAAAGCAGAAGTACTGAAAATAATGAGAGATTTGTATAAATGAAATAGGTTTCTCCAATCTTCTGTCAAGTGAATGAGGTTTGGTGCATTAAGTTACAGCATGCCAGTTGTGCTTCTGCAGTTGTTGGCAAGGACTCAATTCAGTCAACTGAATGTAAGTACTTAGTGGTATTTGAAATGGCTCATGGTATGTGAGACATCCTCAAGGGTTTGGCAGATACAACACAAAAGTTAAGTCAGAGCTTTCTGGAGTAGGAGCTTGAAATCAGACAAAGACTGTGGCACAGCAAATGGCACCAGACACCAATGTTTAACTGCAAAGTAAATGTCTGTGTACCTGCACTTAAGCCATCCCTTGTGAAGTGATGTGACTTGCCAAGCCACTCTGTATCATTTATCAGCAGTCCTGGATAACAGGGGAGGTCCCAGATGACTGGAGGTTGGCAAATGTAACGCCTATCTTCAAGAAGGGCCGGAAGGAGGATCCGGGGAACTACAGACCTGTCAGCCTGACCTCAGTACCAGGGAAGATTATGGAGCGGTTAATCTTGAGTGTGCTCACCAGGCATATGGAGGACAATCAGGGGATTAGGCCCAGCCAGCATGGGTTCATGAAAGGCAGGTCTTGCCTAACCAACCTGATTTCCTTCTATGACCAGGTGACCCTCCTGGTAGATGAGGGAAAGGCTGTGGATGTTGTCTACCTGGACTTCAGCAAAGCCTTCGATACAGTCTCCCACAGCATTCTCCTAGAGAAGCTGGCGGTTCATGGCCTTGATGGGTGTACTCTTCGCTGGGTTAAAAACTGGCTGGATAGCCGAGCCCAGAGAGTGGTGGTGAATGGAGCTAAATCCAGTTGGCGGCCAGTCACAAGCGGTGTCCCCCAGGGCTCAGTGCTAGGGCCGGTCTTGTTTAATATCTTTATCAATGACCTGGACGAGGGGCTCGAGTGTGCCCTCAGTAAATTTGCAGACGACACCAAACTGGGTGGGAGTGTTGATCTGCTCGAGGGGAGGAGGGCTCTGCAGAGGGACCTAGACAGGCTGGATCGATGGGCCGAGGCCAACTGTATGAGGTTCAACAAGGCCAAGTGCCGGGTCCTGCACTTTGGTCACAACAACCCCATGCAACGCTACAGGCTTGGGGAAGAGTGGCTGGAAAGCTCCATGGCAGAGAAAGACCTGGGGGTACTGGTTGACAGCCGGCTGAATATGAGCCAGCAGTGTGCCCAGGTGGCCAAGAAGGCCAATGGCATCCTGGCTTGTATCAGGAATAGTGTGGCCAGCAGGAGTAGGGAAGTGATTGTGCCCCTGTACTCGGCGCTGGTGAGGCCGCACCTCGAATACTGTGTTCAGTTTTGGGCCCCTCACTACAGGAAGGATGTTGCGCTGCTGGAACATGTCCAGAGGAGAGCAACAAAGCTGGTGAGGGGTCTGGAGCACAAGTCTTACGAGGAGCGTCTGAGGGAACTGGGGTTGTTTAGCCTGGAGAAGAGGAGGCTGAGGGGAGACCTTATCGCCCTCTACAACTACCTGAAAGGAGGCTGTAGTGAGGTGGGGGTTGGCCTCTTCTCCCTGGTAACAAGCGATAGGACCAGGGGGAATGGTCTAAAGTTGCGCCAGGGCAGGTTTAGGTTAGACATTAGGAAAAATATCTTCACAGAAAGGGTTGTCAGGCTCTGGAATGGGCTGCCCAGGGTGGTGGTTGAGTCCCCGTCCCTGGAGGTATTTAAAAGAAGGATAGATGAGGTACTTAAGGACATGGTTTAGTGGTGGGATGGCAAGGTTAGGTTAGCGGTTGGACTTGATGATCTTAAAGGTCTTTTCCAACCTAGATGATTCTATGATTCTATGGCTTAGCCCAAAACATCAGTGAAACAACATTATCTCCCTTTTTACTCCATGAATTAAGAACATCCAAATGGGCAGTCATTTATGTTCTGTTGTCTACCTTTCTTTTAAGCTGCCACAGTGGTCATATGTCCAAATAAAAAAAAAATCACAAAATGAAGTCCAGACTTACTGTCCATTACTTAACAACCTTGTCACTCCTCTTTTGTGATTCTTTTTCTAAATATTACCTGATTCTGTTTCTGTAATGTGATAGAATGTGCACAATCCGTTTGTTAGGGTAAGGGGTTATAGTTCTGTATCAGTTCTTTAATGAAGCATACAGGCTCAAATGTTAATTTTTTATTGGCTAATAGAAATATATCTCAGTAGGGAAAAAACTTCAAAGAATCAAACAATAATGAATAATGAGAATTTGTTTTTAATTAAGTGTTTCACCAAATAGTAGGGAGAGGAATCTTAGTGAGCCATCATTAAATTTAATGAGACTCAGCATCTGAACTCTACTCCACCCAGGTGGCAACAGCAAGATGTAACTGTATGACTGCCAACAATGAAGGTATAAAAATAGAAGATAGTCATTATTCTTCTGAAGTGAACCAAATTTTATTGTCTTTTTTTTCCCCCACTATGTCCACCAATAAAGCATTTCTGGGTTACATGCTAACATGTTAACAACATAGAAGAGAATCATACAATTGTTTTGGTTGGAAAAGAACTTTAAGATCATTAAGTCCAACCATTACCCTAACTCTGCCAAGTCCACCCTCTAAACCGTGTCCCTAAGCACCACATCTACACGTCTTTTAAATACCTCCATGGATAGTGACTCCAACCACTTCCCTGGGCACCTGCTTCCAATGATTGACAACCCTTTCAGTGAAGAAATTTTCCCCATATGCAATTTAAACCTCCCTTGGAACAGCTTGAGGCCATTTCCTCTTGTTTTATCGCTTATTACTTGGGAGAAGAGACCAACACCCACCTGGCTACAACCTCCTCTCAGGTAGTTGTAGAGAGCGATAAGGTCTCCCCTCAGCCTCCTCTTCTCCAGGCTAAACAACCCCAGTTCCATTAATTGCTCCTCATAAGACTTGTGCTCTAGACCCTTCACCTGCTTTGTTGTCCTTCTTTGGACATGCTCCAGCACCTCAAAATCTTTCTTGTAGTGAGGGGCCCAAAACTGAACACAGTATTCGAGGTGCAGCCTCACCAGTGCTAAGTACAGGGGGGACGATCACTTTCTTAGTCCTGATGGCCACACTATTTCTGATACAAGCCAGGATGTAGGAATTGCACTGAAGAGGTTAAAGACACAGGTGTCTGCTTGTCTCTTATACAAGCATTGTGGATGGAGACCTGCAAGGCTGGTATGAGAAGCAGCTGGAGGGAGTCTTATGGCAGCAGGATGGCCCTGTTTTGGCTAGAGAACATGGAATAAACAGATAGATGATTTCTACACAGAATTTTGAAGGCCACAGTGCCTGGAGTGAGATCTTTTGCTTCATTATCCACAAAATGAATGTTAAAGTTGACACCCCTAAATATGATAATGAGCTAAAAGGAGTACATGCTAAACATATATGACTATAGTACTCGACTCTCCACCTAAATCATGTTAAATGTCACCCCTGGGATGGAACAGCTAAGGTCAGGGCATAAAGGATATTAAGGATGT
This sequence comes from Aramus guarauna, assembly GCA_013400195.1. Taxonomy (NCBI): domain Eukaryota; kingdom Metazoa; phylum Chordata; class Aves; order Gruiformes; family Aramidae; genus Aramus; species Aramus guarauna. The sequence goes on along the minus strand of VXBL01005504.1, from coordinate 22,792 downwards.
TACCCCCGGGGGCAGAGAGAAGAAATTGAAGACCCTGAAGAGGCAGTCGACAGGCTGTACTCCTTCTGCTCCACCCAAGACAGGGATGCCTTCTTGGTAAGTAATTGCAATTTCACCCTTTTGGTTTCAGAAAGAAAATCTTGAGAGAAAACAATTGCTGGGTATCTTACCTTTCTGCCTCACATATACCACATGCTTTAATTGGTCCAGTGGAGATACAATGGAAATCTGTCATCACTGCATTGCCAATCCAAAGAAACCTCTTTTTCCTAAATTTGTGACTGACCACTAAGTAGGGCTGCCAGCCATTCCAGAAGGCACACTGTTTTTGCTGCCAATACAGCATCTGCAGGTGCAGGGGATCAGTATTTTCCCAATGAGAAATAATGTGAAAATTAGAACCAGTGTTTACACTGACATCTGCAACTGTAGCGATATTTTTCTAACCCCATACTCATACCACATCCAACTGAGATGACTCACCTAAGGACTGATCTGAGAGGAGTGATGTGAGCAGGAATGGGAAAAATCCTTCTTGGGTCTTGCATGTTAGTTCACTTCCCTCTGTGAATGATGGATACCAAAATTCACAAGCCATTTCCCATTGCTGTTAAGGACTGTGCGAGGACAAAATAATAGCATACATAGTGGGACATTTAAATGTGACTTGAAGAGCATACTTTGGAGTAGGTTGAGGTTAGATAAAGTACCGTATTACCCTCCAATAACTTGCATATGCATTAGAGGACAGCGATAGTAATGCATTCACTGTCCTATTTTCTTAATCCTCTTGCTTGTGGAGCTGTGGCGTGGGTGGAAATCAAGATTAAAAGATAGGAGTCTAGATAACTGTGCGTAGCTAAGCCCTGAAAAATATTAATTTTTGTCTTTGAACTGTGCTAGTCATGGTGGGGAGTAAATTAATGCAGGATTAGAAACATTATTTTATACAAGATGTGATACAGGGCCAAATTGAAGAGCCCTATTCCCTGTTAATTAAACCACACAGTTCATATTGTTTGAAAATACTGATTTAAGGAGCAGAACTGCAAATTAGAAAATATTTTGGTCTGCTTATGTTTAATTTTAATTAACTGGAGACATGCTAATTTGACAAGTGTTTCACAACACAGAACTTGTAAAGGAAGAGTTGAAGGTTATGCTTCGTCTGTAGGCTATATTTTAAGTACAACTGCATTTAAAAAAAATCTTAAATACATACTCCAGCCTTACAACATGAGACATTTAAAATGCTTTAATGTAGGCTCATTATCAAACAAATGTTTTTGCTTAGCATAAAATTATTGGTTAAATATTTCTGAACTTCACCACTATATACTTCTACAAACATAACTGATCATTTCATTTTGTTCCAGTCTGAATTCTGGAAACAACACCTATGCAGTGGAATACAGCTCACCTAACATCAGCATTGTAGGGGAGGTCATCCCATGCTAAGTTAGGTGTCTAACATAAAATATAACTCAGTCTTCAGAGGTAAAAATCTCACTTCAGTGATGAAAGAGGAAGCCTAAGTGATGAACATAAGATTTAAGCACTTGATTTTTTTCAGCAATAAACTGGGGAAGGAAGAAAAAAAAAAAANAAAAAAAAGCCAAACCCAAACAAACAAACAAAAAGAAACAACCTAAAAAAAACAATCAGGTGAATCCCACTTTTTAGGTTACTGATACTAATTTTGTTTAGGTAAATAACTTTCTACATTATATCTTCTTGTTGAAGAATCAAAATAAGAGTGATTCATTTCATGTTAGATTTTCTGCAGAATTCAGTGGGTTTGGGATCTCCTTGGAACTGATAGTGTAGATGTTTCTATTCTGGAAATATACGTTCCTGTTTCTATATTATATTGTGATATCAGCATCTCCCAAGTATTAAATATGTCTTATGAATAATAGAAAACATAAAATTGGAGGTGAGACATGGGACAACTTAAGTAGTTGAGTATGATGCCTTGTAATCTTCAATATCTAAGTGAGAAATATGGAGATAAAGATTTTAGTCTACTTTTTATCTTACATATATTAACAGCCAATTTTCCTTCCATTTGATTTGCTTCCACTGTGTGTATCTGTTGCTCTCCTTTCCTTCAAGAATGGTACCTAAAATCATTAACTAGTTCCCATTACTTCTGTTTCTTAGGTTGATTCTTCTGTTCTGGAGAAAAGGATTTCTCCCATAGTAAGACTCTGCTTCCCTAAGACTTTAAAGAAATCTTTATAAATAGTTTGGCCCACTTGTCTCTGGGAGGATCACCTCTTCTATGAGTTGCAGCATCATGAATGAGAACTGATTCTAGGAAAAAATTATCTTCAAGATACATCTGCGAGAGACACAGTAGAAGAAAGGCAACGTCTCAGTCTGGTCAATCTCACACATAGCTATGAAAAAGGAAAGGTCATGGGCTTCATGAAATATCCAGCCACTAGCTGAATATGGTGAAGAGAGGAATGGGAATATGAAGTGATGTTACCTGAGACCACTGCTGCTGAAAGAGGATTTGCTTGTGAATTTTGGAAAGTTTTCCAGAGTGCATTTTCTGCTTTTCCATTTTGCAATCAAATCAAGTAAACATTTTCAAGTTTGAGTAGTGGGAAGCAATCATATATTTGTACTCTTGGAAGTCACCACACTTTGATTACTTCAGGATGAATGGCTTGCCCTTTTTAATGCCATAAGTTGTGCTTAATATCACAGTGTTCAGATACTGATAACTGTTCCCTGAACAGGGAGATCCCTGAACTTTTGTGTAGAGACTTTAATTTTTTTAATACAGCTCTTTGAGCAGCCATGTGATTAAGATTACTGAATGGATCCTGTAAAAAATGGGCAAGTCTTCATCTGAAGACAAAGTTTACTTTCCACAGAATATTTCAGATAATGTTGGTCTTTAAGGAATCATTTTTAGTTAAACACAAGAGGACACACAATTATTTTCACAAAGAGCACTAAATTAAACTCTTTTCTAATACATAAAACCAGTAGCACAGGCAATAATACAAAAGTATTATTAAAAATTATTAACTTCATTAAGGGACATCAAGTCTTCTTGGAGAAAACTCTTAGATGGAAAGTTTCATGTATGACTAAAGATTTGATCAAGGTCTGATAGCTGTTACAGGAGGTGAGGTCTTCAAACCTTTCTCACAGTCTTTTGAAGTAGGATCTCTTGCTCAAGTCAGTCAGTGGAGCCAAGGAACTGGAAAAGCCATGTCTCTTGACAGTAGACCAGAACTGGGAAAGCAAAAATAGAGTAGGAGGTTTAGAAGATAAGAGCTGCAGAGGAACTATAATAGGAAAAAGAGCAGAATTAGCATCTCTGCCTCATCCCAGTATCAGCTGTAAATGATTCCTCTGCTAATAGGAACAACAGTGTTGTGTGGTGGAGCAGCATCAGGGATATATGAGGACCTGGCATTTCCTTCAGCTTCTGAATCCCAGTTTCCCAGAGGTTTTCAGATAACCTTCTAAGGCTTCCAAGAGGTCCCTCAGAAGATATTCCTGTCTTGTTTTTCATACCTTGGTTCAGTGGAAAACTGTCATGGTGAGATCCTTTACAATCAGTGACAGATGTCTATACTTGAGGTTTTTTTTGGGGGGGAGGGAAACCAAAACCAAACTCACCTATTGTTTACTAAAATATTCTAGATCAGCCTTTCCAAATTCACGCATGTGTGCATGCTCTGATTCTGAAACAATGACTTCTTTTCTGGTATGACCATAACAAAATGTTGAAAATGGTTTATACTAGGTCAGAATAAGAACAAATTAGCATAATCTGGAATTAATGTGCCATTATGAGTGAATGTTAAATTTTCTGTGTTAACAAGCTATGGATTTCTCAATGAAGTTCTGTTTGGATACCTAAGCACTGGCCCTGGGAATGTTAGAGCTGCATCTACAGTATCAAGAGCTGTCTGTGGACATGCCATGTCCATAATTCTAGAGTAGTTTACTTTCAAGATGAATGGTTACATACAAACTGGCTGTTGGGTAAGATGTGGTCTGTGATATCTCCTGCTTCATGCCTCAGAATTGTTGAAATGTGGATAGTTACTGAAGGTCTAAATGGCATCAGGGAACCCTCTAATGGTTTAGCAGTGTGGATGATCGCCTGCCACTGCCCTGGCACTACTTAATACACTGGTATAGACACAGCTTTAGAGAAGTCAGGTCCTAATACCATGTACCTGGTAGTTTCTCTGATGTCCTGACCTAGACTACTGAACTGGACTATGACTAGGGATAGTTCCTTAGAGTCACCAGTAGCTGAGAAGACTATGTTCCCATACAAGATTATTCACACTGTTTTAAAGGTAGTAGTAGGCTGCCCAAATTAGGACTAAGCTCACAAGGTTTCCTATATTATCAACAGAGAGAAAAGCACCTCCACAGATTGATTTGGGGTATGCAAACTAGGCTGGGCTCTGTGTTGCCCTCTAGAGGAACCAATTTTTTAAGGAGAAAAAAAAAAAAAAAAGACACCCTCCTTACCAGGGATTCTTCTTTCTCACTGAATTGCACAAAATTGACTGGTTGCTACTGGCAACTCTGCAGTCATGACATCACGATTGAGTCTGCCACCCTCACTCAAAGTAAAAAGAACACCTTTTGGCACTTAAATGAGTCTCTGAGTCACTCAGAATCAGATTCACATATTTGAAAGAACCTATTGGTAAGAGAATCTGTCTTGCCAGGATGGTGACAGCTGCTCGTAGTCTCTAAAATGCACAGATGCCAAGCTCCCCATAGTGGCATTGCTATGATTTGGGTCATCTGTCTGCACACAACTTATGAACTGCAGTTTGATTTCAATGTACCATCTGTATTCCTGTTTGGTCCAATGCCTTCTACTCCTTATGTAGAAAAGGGGAAGCATAGTACTTACAGCTCTGTCTTAAAATTACCTCTTTTCAAAGGCTTTTATTTACTGAAAGTTGGGTTTAGTCTAGGAAAGGCCACATTCCTTGTTAGAGCTGTGGGTTTTCCATAGAGAAGAAGAAAGAAAATCAATATTAAAAATAAGAATCATGCTCTCTTATTATTCTCTGCATCGCTCAATGCAGTTTGCTCTTACCTGCTGTAGGCAAATATTTTTTCACAAAAAGTGGCAGATCACATATAGGATCTAAATTTAGGTGTCAAGTCAAACTTTGGCAGATAGTGTGAGTGTCCATATAAAAGGCAATTATATATGAATAATGCAGGTACACGCCACAGCATAGTTATAGACGACAGCTGAACCCTCTGATGAGTAAGAGCCATGGTTGTGAATAGTGGCTGTTAACAAGCGATGTTGTGTTTGTCTTGGAGATTCATGGCTACGGATATGCAGCCCATATCGATAAGATAATTGAACTCTGTTAGCAATTCCTCCAGTTTTGACCTCAGCTTCAACTCCCTCGTGTTTTCCAGAAACTTTTGACTGACGTAAGAAGAGATGTTAACCACATTGCCACCTTCTTCTAGGGTCAGCCCCCCTTCCTTACCAACAAACACCCTTGAGACATTTATTCACATCCACCTGCCCTTCAGAGAGCTGCTGGATAATGAAGTGGCCTTTCTTCATTTCCTCCAAACCTTCAGAGGATTTGCTGAAGAAATTCAGGTGGAAAGCACATTGCAACATGGAGGCTTTGGAAAACCACTAGAAAGCATTGACTCTAAAATATTCACTTCATTGACTTTTGCTGGGAGCAGGGGGAGTCACAGGTAAAGAGATGATGATAAATAATCACTAAAGAAAAAGTGTTGAAGTGCATGTAACACAGGAAGAGGACACAGGACATAGAAGTAGAAGGGACCTGCATGAAACTTGGAGAAGCTGAGCAGCAGTATAAGTGGTTGCAGCAGAAGCAGGAGCACAAAGCCAGAAGCAAGAAGAAAAGACAACTAGGAAAAAAAGAGGTGCAAAGAAAGAGCTGGAAGAGACAATTTTTCCATTGTGAATCTCCCTTATCAGAATATAAGCAAGCAGAGAGATGTCAGTGTTATATTTGTTTAACTAGATCAGAATTATATCACATGCAACTTAGCTACCTGGGGAGAGAGAAGATGAAGTTAAATAACTAATGACCCACAGGTAAAGAATAACTTTGGATCAACGAATGATGCAATGTACCAGGTCAAAGGAGAGAGAGAGATTTGCCAATATCAAAATTGCCAATCATTGGTTGTAAGAATGATTGGAATAAGGAGCAAAGATGACAAAAGAAAACAGGTAAACAACATTCACAGTGATGGTCATTTTCTATGATATTAGTTTGATTGTTACTATTATTTCACATGAAATATCTGCTGAAAGCAATCTAATTTATAGAATAGGGTTTTTTTGGGGGTTTTTTTTTTTTTTTTTTTTTTTTTTTTTTAAAGTATCAGAAGCAGTGGATTCCTGTATTGTTCAAAGAACAAAAACAACTTCAAAAGGAAGGCGGTAAGCCTTCAAAAAGATGAGAAAGGCAGACAGTGATATACAGAGTGCTCAAGAATGAGGAGGAAGGAAAGAAAGAGCAATCTTTATGGCTAGAAGTTTCTTCCAACTCCAGACATAATTCATGAAAAGAGGAAAGATGTTCCTGAGAGAAATGTAGGTCCATATATGAGCTATTATATAACAATAGCTCAGTTGCAGTTAAAAGAAATGTGAAGCAGACTTTTTCAATGTTAAACTTATATCCCATTGAAAAAAATGGAGGAAACAAGACAAGGAGAAAGGCATTTTATTCATTGTAATGGACAGGATTGTACACATAAAACCTTTCAAAGCAATGTAAATATTTAAGTAGCTGCAATGAAAAACTTTTATATTATCTGAGAATGAAAGCATATTTCTGGAATCACGTATCTTTGAGTCTTTGACTAGAATAAATCTTGAGCTTTTCCATTCTAACATTCTGCACAACAGACTTTCAAATCTTTCCCATCATCCATTCCCACTCCTTCATGATTTCCATTTCTCCTTCACTGAGCAAGTAACTTGTAGAGTGTTTGAGCATTTAAAACTAAATTTTCCATTCCCATAGAATTCATGTCAGTTGTAACAGGGATTTTAGCAAATCAGGTAATGTCAGGGCAATGCTTGTAAAGGGCTTTTTAAATATAAGGCTCTTATCGTGGTTGAATTTGCCCCCAGGAGTCTCAGTTGTGTTCTGTCATTGAACTCTGAGACTAAATTACTTCTTGCTTCTAGGCCTCTGCTTCCAATGTCAAGCTTCTGGAAACAGCCTAATTATTGCATATATTTTCCCTGCCTCATCAATAATTAAAACTAGAATGGGAGGATACTGGGTGGGATATGCAACAGCTCTCTGAAGGGCAGGGGGATATGAAAAAATGTCTCAAGTGTCTTTATGCAGGTAAAATCCCTAGTTATTCTAATTCACTGACCAGAAGGAATCATGACATCATTATAGTTCTGTTTTGTCACCTTTAATTCAAATAATTTATAAATAAATAAATAAAATTAAAGAGTCCACCAGCAAAGGAATTTAATTCTTCTCTGGAATGCTTCCATGAGCCAAAGCTGGATTAAACCTGAGGCATAAATATCTTAGGCTGTGACAATACCGTAATTTCACCTCCTGTTAAGGAAAAAGGAAAGTTCTCATGTTCTCTGTTTCAGACAAAAGCTTGAGAATAGGAACAGGTTGTATCCCGTACAATGAAGTTCACACCATTTTACAGACAGTCCATTTCTCAAGGAGAAGACAATAATCAGTAAAGGGAGAAACACCGCTGCCCCAGAGACACTGTCAGGGTCAGTTAGACCATCACCTTTTGGAGGACAGTGATTTGGGATGGGACAAACCACTGCTCCACTGAAATGGAAACCTTGGGGGAAATCCAATGCAGCAGTCTAGATCTGCAGAAGGATCTAGATTTCCAGCAGTCATCTCTGTCATGAGTAGCTGCACCTGCTTTAATGTTACTATTTCCCTCTTCAGCAGCAGAGCAAAAAAACATGCCGCATCTGTGGCCGCATGCTACTGTTTCACCAGAATCCCAATGTCCAAACTGCCTGAATCAAGGACTGTTCAGGCTTCCACCTGGAATGTGAGACAGCTTCGCCTTCCTGTGGGATGGGGCACATGCGCTGAGAGGTTGTTGCATGCCCCAGGGTGTAGTTGGGATGTCTCTGGGGTGCAGACCAGGACCTCAGAAGTCAGATGTGGTGATTTGGCTCTTGTGATCTACAATGTAGCTTTGCTTGACAGAGGTGGCAAGTGATGGCCACAAGTCAACTCCCAAAGATTGTTCTTCAGTGCTCTCAGTAGTCCCAAACATGTATTCATGCAGAGCACAGTATTTCTGGATGTTCAGGGCAACAAGTGTTTCCTTAGGGAACAGTCCTTTAAAAAGTGCCATGTCAGACATACTGCAGGGAAGGAGCAATGGAAAGATTGGATCAGCTCTGGTTTCTTTTCACCTTCGTTGAATCCTAAATATGATGTTAACATGATGAAAAATCGGAATNAAAAAAAAAAAAAAAGACAATGTTCTTTCAAAAGGGAACAGATAAGCAGATCATTTCCTCCAGCACAAAGAAAACATTACTTCTGGCAGCCTATTGTGGCAGAAACATTATTCACTGTAATAGAGTAAAGCTGCTGTGATGCAGTGAGGAAAAGTCTAAGTGGGCCATGAAGCATGGTTTTCCTGTCCCGTCCAGTCTTACTAGCAGGAGGAAAACACCATCCACATGAGAAGGGATGTGTGCAGTCAGGGAGAAGTTCAACTACACCATTCACTTGTAAACCAACTATACCCCAAATAGGAATATTTTCCAAAAAGTCACATCTTCTTGGCTACCCGCCATCATTTGTTCATGCTGTTGAAGTGCAAAAACTACAGGCTGAATAGAGAGGGCTGGAGATGCGTAAAGGTTCTCGCCAAAGCAACAAAGAGGACAAAAATTTTACTTCTGTGCAAAATCTAGCTCCTCTAGTAGCTTTCATGATTGTCTTCAGCTTTCACAAAAGCTGTGAAAAGCAGGGAAAGCAGAAGAAAAAGATAATATCCAGATACTGTGCACCCAACAGACCACAGAACAAAGCAGAAGCAAATATTTTGACTAATTACTTCTTTCAGTGCTTCAGTATTGCAAGCTGTTACTCTGGTTTCTGCAAAGTAAGCAATTTGTCTGACAGTGTCAGAACAGCCGTCACAGACAAAGCAGTGAGGCTTTTCCACCAGACCTGCTATCTCAGCCTGTTCTGTTTCAGACAGCAAACTGCAGTTTACTGGCAGGCAGTTTGTACAATTTACCTAGGAATGAGAATTCACATCACCACTTTACCGCAGCCAGTCAAATGTCAACACTGAATTAGTAGTTGAAATGATTAAGACTCTGTTAAAGAAAGCTGTAATCATCTAAGATGGAACACTATCGCAAAAGGTATTAATTAACAACAACTTCATACAATATCTGATGTCAAGATGCTGTTATATATAGGTGCTCACAATTCTCTCTAACAGAAATGACAAAGGAAAAAGTGCAGGACAAAGGAAAGGTACACAGAGACAAGCTAAAGACCTTTCAGATGTACACTCTGGAGGACCTCAAGAACAGACTATTATCTCAGGAGAAAATGCAGCATGCAAGAGAATTCTGTCACAAGGCTGTGAATGGGAATTTAATTTACTCCTCACTATTGCAAATACTAGAAGACAGATGTGGGGATGGTAAAATATGCACCCCATTAAGCTTCAGTTACAGGACATGAGCAAATCCATAAGGGGTTAATGATAGATATGAGAAAGCGATAAAAACATTTAATTTACAGTAGGACAAAAGCAAAAGTCACCTCAGAATCAGAAAGTCTCTCCTTGAGACTAGCATCAAACTGCCTCCACTGTACAGAAAAGGTTTTGGGCAGTGCTGAGGTGTGAAAGGACAGTCTTTCCAGGTACTTCCCTAGCTGCCAAGAAAGTTAAAAGTGAGATAATAAAAATAAGAGTTGATGCTAATGGTTGACAACGTACATACACACTGCAAACTTTATTATCTGAAGGGCACATGAGGAGCAATGCATTGGGATATAGAATTTCCTAATGCACTGGAAGACATTGCGATTACAGAGAAGGATGCAGAGAAGTGTTTGGTGTATTACAATAGTACTCTGAGAGCAAAGGTTGAATGCTGCACTGTCTGGGCAGTCTTATTTCCACTCTCTCTCAGCTTAAATACCAAGCAGATGGAATGCAAAACATTTCAGTTAGTGGCAGCTACCATTAAAGTGACTAAACATTTTGGGAAAAAAAAACAATGTTTTTACAATGACTGTGCTTTAAAAGCATCTTGCATAATTTGAGGTACATAGGCTCATTTTGAAATAGTTTTCTGTTTGTGTCTTTTAATCTGAGATTATACCGAATATGCAGCGCATTGTGGTTGGCATATCAGGTTCCGAGTGAGGCCATTGATATGTTTGTTACCAGACTTCCTTGACTGGAGCCATGTCAAGCAACTCTGGGACTCATAGAGAGGCAATCAAAAGTGACAGGGTAACTGACAGCTCTGACAAGTGATTGTAGGATACACTATATTCTACTTTGCTGGAGGAAAATGACCTAAACCATACCGTTAATTCTAAATACCCCTTAGCAGCATGTGCTCCTCCACAGTGTATTATATATTGTTGAAAAGGTTAGCAGAAAGCGGAGCTACTGAGCATGACTGAACTGTTCCTTGTTTCTACCATGTCCAAGGAACAGAGTTCAGAGACGATGGTCACTGTGCAGAGCATGAACACCAGCCAGTTTTCTCCCTTCCGTTCATGTAAGGTTTAACTCTCTTCCTCAATACATTGCTGACTTTTTCTCTGAAATCAGGATCAAAAAAAAAATTCCTTCTTTTGTGTTCTTTGTGTGAATGATCTCAGACTGAAAAATTGCACATCAACGAACAATAAAAAGGAAAACCTAGCATACAAGGAAAGAGCACAGATGTAAAGAAATATAAGTAAAAATTCTAACAAAATCTAAAAGTGCCACTTTGAGATTCTCCTCTTTTTCTCTGTTTTTGGATCTAAAACAAGCTTACATAAGACTATGGGGGTGTTTGTTTACGTGTGGAGGTGTATTTGACTTCATGCTAAGCTCTTTCCAAATAAATCACCTAAATTTGATATCTGGAACCTTTGATTTGATGGTCTTCATACCTACTTGTTTTTTCTCTTGCAGTCTTTCCACAGGGATGCTTTCACTAACATCACTAAGCTTTGATTTAGGCTATTAAATCATATTTTGCTCTTCAATCTATCTACTGACATTTTATTCTTTCTATGGAGATAAAACCTCTATTATTGTCAAGTGGATCTGAAAACATTTTCTGGCAGAAGGTGTTTGTCTGTTACACAAGGGAAGGAACGGGAAGAAATTAAGATGCTCTTATGGACATAGGCATTGGAACTTCTAAAAATAAATAAATAATAAAAAAAACAACCAAAACCCCAAAAAAACCTAAATGCTAGTGCTAAGTACTTCCTTTGGTGTATTACCCCTAGCACTAGTTAAACATCCAGCCAACACAGGGCTTCACTGTTTTACTCCCATGGGGAAAAGAGGTCTGGCTTCAGTTCTGCTTTCAAGATGACGTTAAAAATCGGAGCAAGAGTTGTAGAAGTGTTAGTCCAAAAATGAGGTACCATGCTGGGAGCTACCTGGACAGAGAAGGACTGGCAGGGAGCTGGGGTAGATGTGTTTCACTGGTAACACCAGTGTCACTGAAATTCGGGAATAAAAGAAAACTACTTAACACCAATTTAGCATTAATAAGCAGGCGTTTCCTTTTACTGCAGTGTTGGGTGTCAGGAAGATAGTTCTTCTAATCAGGCACACCTAATGCTGGTTCTCTTGTCATATTTATACACAAATGTTACAAAGATTACAAAGTGGTACGCTCCCTGTTGCAATAACTGGTTCATATTTCTTTGCCTAGTATGCACACTAGAATGCACGCTTAGTTCCTTTCTCTGCCTCTGTCTTTTGAGTAGGTGGTGTAATTTGGGTAGGGGGCTTATGGGTTGGTGGCTGTGGGGACCATGGCCCAAATTACCTTTCCCCTAGTTTCTCAGTACTTCGGTATTGGTAATTGTTCGTTATATGCCTCAGGAAGATAAGGATGCTCCTGGAGGCAATTAGTGTCCTCCCTTTCTGAAAAGTACATACATAAGGATCTTGAAGTGTCTTGTAGCTCCTTCCTTTTATCATGATGTGTAGCAGGTGCTCATTCTAAGAATTGTTAGACTTCTACCTAAAGTAACAATGAATGGTTTCTTATCACATATAAGCAGGCCTTCGTTACAGGCCTGTCTTTTTGGCTACACTAGCAAGAAGGATTGTATCAGAACGTTCTGGTTTAGGAGCTGTCACAAAAAATCACACCATTTGTAATAGTAACAAAAAATACTAAAATACTAATGTAAAGCATTTTTCAAGCTCTTTACTAGGGTTTTTATTAATATGCTGGTGTTAGTAACAAAATCCCATCTTTAGCTGATGTAGGTAGGTATAGTTTTTGAGGATGATAATGACATTGAATCTCCTTGTATTTCATGATTAAAATAGTATTAACAGCACTATAATGATCAGTGAGCAGAAATGTATCTGGTACAGATACTGAGAGACAACAGAGTGTCCACGTCCAGGTGTTGGCAGCAGGGGCTGGAGGGCGGCCTGTGTGGGGAGAGGCCGGGGCTGCCCCGTGCCGGACACAGCCGGTTCCAGCCGGTCCCAGCCGGCTCCACCGGCCCCAGCGCAGGACACAGCTGAGCCCCTCAGCCAAGCTGGGGGCGCCGGGGGGAAAACAGGTTTCAGCAAGGGCCAAAGGCGGCACAGGCAGAGGAGGAGGAAGCCAAGGAGGGAGCAGCAGCAGAGGGACCCCGAGGCAGCAGCAGGAGGAGGAGGAGGAGGAGGAGGAGGGCAGGAGGTGCTGCAGGCCCGGAGCAGGGATCCCCTGCAGCCCTGGAGAGACCCCGCTGGAGCAGAGACCCAGCCTGCAGCCCGGGGAGGGCCCCACGCCGCAGCAGGGGGGTATTTCCTGCAGGAGCTGCGGCCGTGGAGAGCCCAGGCGGGAGCAGGTTGTCCCTGAAGGACTGCAGCCCGGGGAAGGGCCCGCGCTGGAGCAGGGAGACGTGTGAGGAGGGAGGAGCGGCCGAGAGGGGCTGGGATGGACCCACCGCAACCCCCATCCCTGTGCTGCGCCCCTCGGGGGGACAGGAGTTGGGGTTGAGGGGGTTAAGCTGTGACTGGGAACAAGGGGTGAGGGCAGGGAGGAAGGCGTTTTAGGTTTTATCTTTGTTTCTCAGCATTGAGCTGTAGTTTTAATTGGCATTAAGTTAAACTACTTTTCCCTGAGTTGAGTTTGTTTTGCCTGTGACGGTAACCGGTGAGTGATCTCCCTGTCTTTATCTTGACCCATTATCTGACCCACCACAGTCAGATTCGAAAATTCTAATAAAGATTTCCTGAAGCAATCTATGAGATCTTACATTGAAATCCATGCAGAAAACCCTCTGTTTAGATTGGCTGCATCCTTTTAAAAAACAGGCTTT
>VXBL01005485.1:38923-50175 GCA_013400195.1 Aramus guarauna | reverse complement strand
TTTAAAAAAATAAAAATGAAACTGTTCAATGAACTGATTAAAAAGAAGTAACATGAAACCTGCTTAAGGGACAGATTGTTTTAACTTTCATCATTCCTTGTATCAGTGGTTACTAATAGTAATAATAACCACTTTCTCTATTGCCCTCTACTTTATTCTGATGTACAACTATTTGCAAATCTTTTCTAGCTAGTGTCTACAGGATATGGAAAGATAACGTTCTACTTTAATGAGGTGTCAATCTTTGTTGAGGTGTCTACAACAAACAGATGACTAAAGAGTAAAGGATGTAATAAGCCATCAGGTATTTGCCTGAAGTTGACAAGCTTTTAATCTTTCTTCACCATTTAAATATAGTACATGTTGCATATTTGGTAAGTTGTCAGCCTTTAATGACACAATTTCAATTTGCTTGGTAAAGTTTCCATTACTAATAGTTAAATCTTACTCAGATGCAACAATCTGATAAAATACTGCTGAGTCATTCAGCTGCATTTTGAATTCCTATCTATCTACTAACAAAAGCTAACAATTAAACTGTTCAGTTTTAGCATATCTCATGCATCATCTGAAGTATGTCTCTCTATCTACTGTTGTTTGTGACAGAAATGTCGGTTAGTACCAAAATCAACTAACTGGGGTGTGAGATAATTTGAACAAGAAAATTTGCACACGTGTACTTCAGATTTGATTGGGCCACTGGAATTCTAACCTACGTGTTAATAAGAGGTTAAATGAGAGGAAGTATTTCAGCTAAAAGAAGTCTCAATTAAGGGAAAGAACACGTATCTAGGTGATACTTATGAAGGCTGTGGACAGAAGAGGAGAAAAGCTCTAATTCTGGACAATAGAGTAGTAAAATTGTTGTAGTTCTGCATTTTAATGATTTAAAAGATAATAAAGTAAAAACTTGCAACATTTTAATTTCCTGACTTCCCAAATTAGGAAGTCCGGTTTTTAATAATAAAATGTAAAAAGAAACCTGAAATAAATATTTTAGGTCGAAGCAATTTTTATTTTTTTTTCTTATTGACCAAGAAGGAAACCTTACATTTGGACTGATTTTTTAAATCTCTATTTATTTTAAATGTGCTCTTATTTTAATTAAATTTGGCCTGAAATAACAACTTTCTAGAAATAACAAAGAAAACCATCAAGACATATCATGATTAGCTATTTTCAGCCAAAGCATTTGTTAAAATTAAGTCTTATTTATACAGTTAAATTTGTGCACATCTGAAAATAATGTCCCCAAAACAGCAGTTTTTGCATAGCACTGTGAAAATGTTTATGTTGAAAAAAAAATCACCTATATTGTACCACAAAATTCCAGGTGCATGGTCCGACTTGTGTTACATGAGGATGTAGGTGTATTTGTTCTTCCCTATTTCTGTGATAGGAGGCAAAAGAATCTTGTTCTATCATGTTACTAGTACTATGGGGTGCTATTTTAATTATTCTACATGAACAATTCACAAATACACACACACTGATTTAAGAACAAAATTAAGGATATTTTGTTCTGTTGAATTCATGATGTGAATTGACATGTTAATAATAATGTGGTAAAGAGTCTGGGAAGCACTGGCAATCCAATTGATTCCCCAAAACCCTATCACCACCTCTATTCAACATGTGAATGAACACATAGCACCTTCCTTCATCTGCAACTGCAATGTTTTAAGGTTCAGTTATTTCCACAGTTACTCAGATGCTACTCTCACATTTTCACCTGAGTAAATTAGGACACATTTGGGTTCACTGTACATTTTTCTACAAGTATATCTAACCATTTAAATTGACCTTTCACAGTTCCCCTGCTGCCCTGACCTCTTAGACTTCAGCTTTCTGTCTTGTTGCCATGAAGTCGAAACATATGCTATTAGTATGCTCTTAACAGTGATTTTTCCATTTTTTTTCCCCCAGAAAAAACTTTTACTTTTGTTTTAAAAATCAACAACTCTTAAATCAAGAGTATTTCTTGGCTTTTTATTGTATGAAAATAAATGTTACTATGACTACTTCCATTAAATTTACCTAATTCCATTCAATTACAAAAACTAGCTAAACCATTCAGATTGTTCAGTGAGTATCTTTTCATAGAATCATAGAATCATACAATAGATTGGATTGGAAGGGACCTTTTAAGGTCATCTACACCAAACACCCTGCAATGATCATCTTGGTGGATCAGGTTGTTCAGAGCCCCATGCAACGTGATCTTAAATGTTTCCAGGGATAGGGTATCTACCACTTCTCTGGACAACCTGTTCCAGTGTTTCACCACCCTCATATAAAATTTTTTTTACCCTTCTTTAGTTTAAAACTGTTAGCCATTGTCCTATCACTACAAACCCTATTAAGAATTCTGTCCCCATCTTTCTTATAAGTGCCCTGTAAGTAATGAAAGGCCACAATAAGGTCTCCTTGGAGCTTTCTCTACTCCAGGCTGAACCATCCCAACTCTCTCAGCCTTTCTTCACAGGAGAGGTGTTCCATCCCTCTGATCATTTTTGTGGCCCTTGTCTGGGCCACAAAATGGGTCCGTGTCTTCCTGTGCTGAGGACTCCAGAGCTGGATGCAGTAGTCCAGGTGGGGTCTCACCAGAGCAGAGGGGCAGAATCACCTCCCTTGACCTGCTGGCCACACTTTTGATGCAGCCCAGGATACAGTGGCTTTGTGGGCTGTGACCTCACATTGTCAACTCATGTCTGATTTCTCATCCACCAGTACCCCCAAGTCTGTCTATGCAGGGCTGCTCTCAATCCCTTCATCCCCCAGCATGTATTGATACCAGCAGTTGCCCCAGCTGAGCTGCAGGGCCTTGCATTTAGCCTTATTGACCTCCATGATGTTCACATGGGCCCACTTCTCAAGCTTGTCCAGGTCTCTCTGAATGACATTCCATCCTTCATCATGTCAACTGCAGCACTCAGCTTGGCGTCATCTGCAAATTTGCTGAGGGTGCACTTGATCCCACTGTCTGTGTGCTTCATGAAGGTATTAAACAGTATTGCTCCAAATACGGACCCCTGAAGTACACCGCTTGTCACCAGTCTCCATGTGGAAACTGAGCCATCGACCACCAGTCTCTGGATGAGACTGTCATCCAATTCTTTATTCACCGAATAGTCCATCTATCAAATCTGTATATCTCCCATGCAAAGAGAAAGATGTTGTGGGGGACTGTGTCAAAGGGCTTACAGAAGTATAGATAGAAGGCCTCCGTAGCTCTTCCCTTGTCCACTGATGTAGTCACTCCATCATAGAAGGCCACTAGGTTGGTCAGGCAAGACTTGCCCTTGGTGAAGCCATGATGACTGTCTCAAATCACCTCCCTCTCCTCCATGTGCCTTAGCCTAAGTTCTAGGAAGATCTGTTCCATGATCTTCCCCGGCACAGAAGTGAGGCTGACAGGTCACTAATTCCCAGGACACTCCTTTCTACTCTTTTTAGAAATGGGTGCAATGTTTGCACCCATTCTTAGACAGAGATATGTTACTTTTTCCACTGTATTGTATAAGTATTTTTCAAGTACCTGTAGCACCTGTTTTGATGTTTTGATTTGTTTCTGATATAGGGCTATTACAATTGAACAGAATCAAAGACAATATGCCAATTTCTTTGGTTTTAGCACACTTTACATGGCTAGTCTGCTTTTTAAATAAAAGGTGCAAAAGAATTTTAAAAAGTCCCTGTCTGTAACAGTGTGAGAGAGAAAATTCTATAGTACTTAGGTTTTACTCATGCACATTCAAAATACAGAAAAACAAGTAATAACAAACATAATTTCCTGGTTTTCAATATTTTATTTCTTCTAGCTCCAAAATATTTTGCAGTTTTATTTATCATTTGTTTTAATAGAGAATGTTCAAGCATAACACAGAGTCCTCAGGCAAACGTGTTAGAAAGCATATGACAAAACCCAGGGGTGGATGCTATAGCTTTTTATAAATAATGCAGGTTTAATCAGGTTCCTTCTAACAAGGCATTATTATATAAGAATGAAATTACAAAATCATACAAAGTACTGGAAATTTCTTTGCATATGCAACTGATTTTTATTTGATGAACCAGTTGATGTACTGATCTAAATCCCAAATCATCCCAGTATTGTTTTCTTATCTGCTGTGTATATATTATATGCAAACATATACTATTTGCAATAACATTACCTTACACTTTAAGCCGTGTATTTCCAACTGTAGTAGCTGCAATTACACCGTTTTTACAGAAATCCACTGGTTCATGTCAGAGTGAAATGATTCTACAAATCTTATGATCACGTTTTTATGTGACATGAACTGGGTAGCAAATGAGACTTCATGTAAAACTTGCACTCCACAGTATTGTTTATTTCAATTGCATTTATTATAACTGGAAAAAAAGACAAAATAAATTACAGTCCCCTCTGTGAATCAAAAGATAGATCTGTGGGCCTCAGAGAGTTAGAAGATTATATAATACGCAAAAAGCAGCAGTGATGGCAATTTAAAACTTTTTGGTAATGTTATCATAGATGTCTCTACATTTCTACCAGAAAATACAAGAATTTCCTGGGTTGAGATAAAAACACTTTAACAGGACAGAAAAGGAAGATTATGATGATGAAATAATATACAAAACAAGTGATGCACAGCACAAATGCTCACCACCTGCTGACTGATGTCTAGCTAGTTCCCGAGCTGCAGTGCTCCCCAGCCAACTCACCCCCAGCTTATAAACAGAGCATGATGTCATATGGTATGGAATATGCCTCTGGCCAGTTCGGATCAGATGTCCCGGCTGTGCCCCCTCCCAGCTTCTTGTGTCACCTCCTGTGGAAGACTCACACCTCCTTGCTGGTAGGGCCNAGGAAGGAAGGAAGGAAGGAAGGGAAAGTCTAATATACATAAATATCTGTCCTCAAAATTTAATGTTCCATAATCTATATGGGAAATGAATATTGATATTAGGATTAATTGATTTGTAATAGATTAGTCTTAAAAAAAGCATTTTTCAGAATATTTAATTTGCATTTATCACTGAGCACAGTATGAGTTACATCACCAAAAGGCACATCTTCACTACGTTTTAAGAGTTGGCTGAAGTATGAGAACCAAGTGTAATGCTCATAATCCAAATGTTTGTTGAAAAAGTAAGTGCCACCTGTGGTTCATAAAATGATGAAGAATTAGATGTATACAAAGGAGATTTGGGCTTGCTTTTACAAAATACAAGCTGAATCTTAAAGCAATTCCTATTTAAAATACTTAATGTTTTTTCCTGGTTTAGAGCGATGAGAGACAAAACGATACCCTGGATTTATTTCATCTGTATTATGCATTATTGCATTTAAGAGTTATTTTCATTTAAAAAATGAAATCTGTGAGATTTTGTCAACAGTAATGAAGAACGTGGCCTAGGAGGAGCACATGTGAAAGTAGGTGAATTAATGTCAAGTGTTCATGTTCTGTGCATTTTGGAGGTGTGTGGGGTTTTTGTTTGTCACACATTTTGTTTGACGATGTAGACCGTATGACAGTGAATGTGACCGGGAGAATCATGGCAACGGCACACTCCCAGGCCAAAATGAAATGTTTATTGTAGAAGCACTGCTAGCATATTATCCCATCCATGTTGTGATGTGGAAGTAGAATTTCTTGAATGTCCATGGAATGGAGAATAGATCCATATTTTGCATAACGCATTGGCTGCTGCAAACAATATCAAGACATCTGCTGAAGCTTAGATTTTCAGTGGTTATGTTTTCATCTCTGTGTACCAATTAATTGAAGCATTTTAGAGAAGCATAAATTCTTACTCAAATGTCAGTTGGTTAGTATAGATTGGTCTCAGAGTGCATTTGCCAGCTTGTTGTCTTTACTCGTCCTGTGACAGCTTCCAAAAGCAGTAGACATTTGAAGGCAAATACCTGAAGCACAGTAGCATTAGTCACAATTCTGAAGACAATAATGTGTCACAGAATCCATGCTCCTTTCCTTTTCAACACTTTCATTTCCCAAACAAAAATGCAGATCTGGCCCCATCAACTATATAGTTACTTTAAATGCTTTCATTGATATCCTTTTTAACTATTATGTTTGGTTTTTTCTGTAATAGTTTAGCATGAACAGAATCCTTATCCAGTTTTTGCCCCCTGTGTCTGTAATATCATAGCTCTTTTCTTCCTAAATGCGTGCACAGTTTGAGTAGAGGGTCGTGATATTATTTTCCTATTACTCTGACAGAAATGAATGTCACTGCCTTCTTAATGTGCAGCATGGCTGCCTGGAGCCACTTTATTTTGGCCCACATCTCTTGCATGCTAGTGGAGTTTCCATTCAAAAAACATATAAAATTCTGGATTATGTTTCATTTTTATGAGAGAAAGAATTACAACATGAGAAATCTGTTTCTTTGCCGAACACTCTCACATTGTATGAGATATAATTGCAATATTTGTAGCTTTGTACCTGCAGAGATGAACCTAAGTGACTATTAATGGAGAGCACAGAAGGAACTTCAAGCAAGAAAGGGGACATCATATGTAAGGCACTAATAAAATCCTGGGATGACCCATTCATGCTTTATGTAGATAGAAGTTGGCCTATTGTGTTGTGCTCTTTTCTCTAGTGTGCCAAATCCCAAATGACACAGAGGCACTTACAGAAGGACAAAGATCATATATTTTCCTCAAGATTTGTCTTTTTGGTAAAAAAACTGGAAAAAAAAAGTGGGAGTGGAGGGGATAAATCCTTTGTCAATGCAAACCTGTTTTTAAATTTTACTTTTGGGATTGTTTACAAATAAAACTCTTTTGTTGCTCAGAAGACATATTTTTTCTCAGGAGTACTTAAATGTTGTTTGCATGCCGTTACACCTGTAGGTACTGGCTCCTGAAAAAACTTTCCTGAATGCATGCACATCAAATAGCCTTGTGGTGATACCATAATAATAACAGACAAAGCTTTTTAAATAATATCAATTTTACATTATGTATCCATATATAAACCATATATCCATAAATGGTTTGAAATAATCAGGCATACTGAAACACTATTTTGAAGCATCACTGTTTCTTTTCTCCATCTTAAGTGGCAGTGTCCATAATTCATATCTAAGATATTTTGTCTTCATTCCTCCTTAAAAAAAATAAAATTATGTGACCTTTTTTGTTATTGGCCAAAGCTTACATACCTTCTGTGTAAGTTTCCATTAGTTTAAAGGTGTTTTATCTAGCTGGACCCATGCATTTCAGTCAATTATTGGCTTTTATCTTGTTGTTATCATAAAAGACCATTTCTTTCTTAAAATAGTNCTCCCCAGCCAACTCACCCCCAGCTTATAAACAGAGCATGATGTCATATGGTATGGAATATGCCTCTGGCCAGTTCGGATCAGATGTCCCGGCTGTGCCCCCTCCCAGCTTCTTGTGTCACCTCCTGTGGAAGACTCACACCTCCTTGCTGGTAGGGCCGGGGAAGCTGAAAAGTCCTTGGCTTAATTGTAAACACTGCTTAGCAACAACCAGAACATTAGTGTGTTATCAACACTAATATTAGTATTTTCATACTAAATCCAAACCACAGCACTATACCAGCTACTAGGAAGAAAATTAACTTTATCCTAACTGAAACCAGGACAGAAGGTGTGTATAAAGGGAGGCAGTGATAAACATCAATTTCCATGGCATCAGGTAAAGTCCTAACCAAAAATAAACCCATTCCTTCCCCTCATTTACACTCTCCATTTGTAGAGTACATGGAAGAAGAGAAGGCGAGAAGGAGAGGAAGGAGAGTAAGTAGAGGAAGGAAAGGAAGGAGAAGAAGGAAGGAAGGAAGGAAGGAAGGAAGGAAGGAAGGAAGGAANATGAAATCTGTGAGATTTTGTCAACAGTAATGAAGAACGTGGCCTAGGAGGAGCACATGTGAAAGTAGGTGAATTAATGTCAAGTGTTCATGTTCTGTGCATTTTGGAGGTGTGTGGGGTTTTTGTTTGTCACACATTTTGTTTGACGATGTAGACCGTATGACAGTGAATGTGACCGGGAGAATCATGGCAACGGCACACTCCCAGGCCAAAATGAAATGTTTATTGTAGAAGCACTGCTAGCATATTATCCCATCCATGTTGTGATGTGGAAGTAGAATTTCTTGAATGTCCATGGAATGGAGAATAGATCCATATTTTGCATAACGCATTGGCTGCTGCAAACAATATCAAGACATCTGCTGAAGCTTAGATTTTCAGTGGTTATGTTTTCATCTCTGTGTACCAATTAATTGAAGCATTTTAGAGAAGCATAAATTCTTACTCAAATGTCAGTTGGTTAGTATAGATTGGTCTCAGAGTGCATTTGCCAGCTTGTTGTCTTTACTCGTCCTGTGACAGCTTCCAAAAGCAGTAGACATTTGAAGGCAAATACCTGAAGCACAGTAGCATTAGTCACAATTCTGAAGACAATAATGTGTCACAGAATCCATGCTCCTTTCCTTTTCAACACTTTCATTTCCCAAACAAAAATGCAGATCTGGCCCCATCAACTATATAGTTACTTTAAATGCTTTCATTGATATCCTTTTTAACTATTATGTTTGGTTTTTTCTGTAATAGTTTAGCATGAACAGAATCCTTATCCAGTTTTTGCCCCCTGTGTCTGTAATATCATAGCTCTTTTCTTCCTAAATGCGTGCACAGTTTGAGTAGAGGGTCGTGATATTATTTTCCTATTACTCTGACAGAAATGAATGTCACTGCCTTCTTAATGTGCAGCATGGCTGCCTGGAGCCACTTTATTTTGGCCCACATCTCTTGCATGCTAGTGGAGTTTCCATTCAAAAAACATATAAAATTCTGGATTATGTTTCATTTTTATGAGAGAAAGAATTACAACATGAGAAATCTGTTTCTTTGCCGAACACTCTCACATTGTATGAGATATAATTGCAATATTTGTAGCTTTGTACCTGCAGAGATGAACCTAAGTGACTATTAATGGAGAGCACAGAAGGAACTTCAAGCAAGAAAGGGGACATCATATGTAAGGCACTAATAAAATCCTGGGATGACCCATTCATGCTTTATGTAGATAGAAGTTGGCCTATTGTGTTGTGCTCTTTTCTCTAGTGTGCCAAATCCCAAATGACACAGAGGCACTTACAGAAGGACAAAGATCATATATTTTCCTCAAGATTTGTCTTTTTGGTAAAAAAACTGGAAAAAAAAAGTGGGAGTGGAGGGGATAAATCCTTTGTCAATGCAAACCTGTTTTTAAATTTTACTTTTGGGATTGTTTACAAATAAAACTCTTTTGTTGCTCAGAAGACATATTTTTTCTCAGGAGTACTTAAATGTTGTTTGCATGCCGTTACACCTGTAGGTACTGGCTCCTGAAAAAACTTTCCTGAATGCATGCACATCAAATAGCCTTGTGGTGATACCATAATAATAACAGACAAAGCTTTTTAAATAATATCAATTTTACATTATGTATCCATATATAAACCATATATCCATAAATGGTTTGAAATAATCAGGCATACTGAAACACTATTTTGAAGCATCACTGTTTCTTTTCTCCATCTTAAGTGGCAGTGTCCATAATTCATATCTAAGATATTTTGTCTTCATTCCTCCTTAAAAAAAATAAAATTATGTGACCTTTTTTGTTATTGGCCAAAGCTTACATACCTTCTGTGTAAGTTTCCATTAGTTTAAAGGTGTTTTATCTAGCTGGACCCATGCATTTCAGTCAATTATTGGCTTTTATCTTGTTGTTATCATAAAAGACCATTTCTTTCTTAAAATAGTCACTTAAGTTCATGGAAATAAATTGATAGGAGTGTACAACTTGTTAGCAGCACTGTCAGGATTACCCTGGCATTGAAGAAGAAAATATCATAGACTTTCTTAATGAACAGAAATAGCTTTCATCAAAGTCGATGTTGGTTTTTTCATATTACTTTTTCTTCTTTTTTTTTCTTTTTTTCTTTTTTTTTCTTTTTTTTNTTTTTTTTTTTTTTTTTTTTTTTTTTTTTTTTTTTTTTTTTTTTTTTTTTTTTTTTTTCCCTTTTGGCCACAATACAGAGTTAACTATGCAGCAATTGAGTGTTTGAAAGCTCTTAAAATACCCACAATGTACTTAAAGTAGGGCTCTGTGATTTTACTTAACTATTCCATTTGTTTCAGTTTGTATAAAGCACATTATAAAATCAATTGAGACAGTCATTTTCAGCTGAAAAGCAGCAGACTACAGATTCATTTTTTATCAGGAGATAATGTGATAGAAGAAACAAGCAGATGGAGTAAATGAATCAAAGGGAAATTATTCCAAAGCACAGAGGAAAGTTAAAACAATGAATATGAGAGGTAAAGAGATATTAAAGTGGCAGAAAGTACTACAAGGAGTGGAATAAACCCATTCCAGGAAGCCTGGAAACTACAAAAAGGTCCTCTAAAGTGACAGAAGATAACAACTGGACCCATGTCTTAGGCAAGTCTGCTACCTTCCTGAAGCCTGGGTTAAGGGCGTGAGAGAAAACTTCTTATGCTGGTAAGGCCCTCAGGTTGTTTGGGGTTTTTTTTCCATTTTTTATTTTTCCTGTAGACAGTGATGAAGTTGAAATAAGAAGTCCAAATGCAAACAAGACTTCAGGGCCTTGGAATGACTGGTTAAGGGATCAGAAGTACAATAGTGTTGTCTACCATGTCAGTTGCAGAGAGTGATGTTGGAAGAAACAGGAAGACCCAGCAGATCAATACCTGGCTCCATCACTGGTGCCACTGGCAGAAGTTTGGGGGTTTTGATCCTGGGTTCGTTTACACTACACCAGGCCTACCCCACAGATGGGGTACACCTGTCTCAAAGGAACAAAAGGATCTTTGCACAAAAATTATCAGGGCTCATTGAAAGAGATTTAAACTAGATTTGAAGAGGGGAAGGAATGAAAACAGGCTTGTTAGATGTAATCCTGGGGGTGGCATGCCAATGTTTGAGGGACAGTGTGCTAGTGAGGTCCTTCAGTCTGCTCCACAATGTGCTGAGTACACTGGAGCACATTTGAAATATCCCTGTACTAATACATGCAGCACTCTAGCCATCTCAGTGGAGGTAGGGAATAGAGATCCATGCAGCAGCGAAGATGCAAAGATTGTTGATGTGTTAGAAACCACAGAAGCACCTGAGAACAGTCACATAGGAATTAGGGCTTCTTCCCCGCCAAAAGATGGCAGGGTCAATAGCCCAACTGACGTGCATCTACACCAATGCA
>VXBL01005485.1:0-38210 GCA_013400195.1 Aramus guarauna | reverse complement strand
GTTGATCTGCTCGAGGGTAGGAAGGCCCTACAGAAGGATCTGGGCAGGCTGAATCATTGGGCTGAAGCCAACTGTCTGAGGTTCAACAAGGCTAAGTGATGGGTCATGCACTTGAGCCACAATAAACCCAAGCAATAAACCCCAAACTTGGGGAAGAGTGGCTGGAAAGCTGCTTAGTAGCAAAAGACCTGGTGGTGTTGGTCAACAGCTGGCTAAATATGAGCCAGCTGTGTGCCCAGCTGGCCAAAAAAGCTGAGAGAATCCTGGCTTGTATCAGAAATAGTGTGGCCATTAGGACTAGGGAAGTGATTATCCCCCTGTACTAGGTACTGCCAAGGCTGCACCTTGAGTCCCGTGTTCAGTTTTAGGCCTTCAATTCAAGAAAGATATTGAGATGTTGGAGAGCATCAAAAGAAGAATAAGAAAGTTGGTGAAGAGTCTAGACCACAAGTCTTATGAGAAGCAGTTGAGGTTGTTTAGCCTGGAGAAAAGGAGACTGAGAGGAGACCTTGTTGCTCTCTACAACTACCTGAAAGGAGACTGTAGTGAAGTGGGTGTCCATCTCTTCTCCCAAGTTACCAATGATAGGACAAGAGGCAATGGCCTCAAGATGCACAAGGGGAGGTTTAGACTGGATATTAGGAAAAATTCCTTCACTGAAAGAGTTATCAAACATTGGAACAAGCTGCCCAGGGCAGTGGTTGAGTGTCCATTCCTGGATGTATTTAAAAACCATGTAGACATGGCGCTTAGGACATGGTGTAGTGGTGGACTTGGCAGTGTTAGGTTTACAGTTGGACTTGGTGATCTCAAGGGTCTTTTCCAACCTGAATGATGCTATAACCCTATAGTGAAGCTCTCAGAACATTTTCATTATTTGTCCGATGACTCTCCTGAAACAACCTAGCTGGTATATGTTCATGATGTTGCTTTCTGTGACTACAGTATAGGGGTAGATCTTTGGACATCTTTGAAGATATAGGGACACAGGTGAATGTCTTCTAGTATAACAGGTCAATTTCTAAAATCTAAGACATAAATCCAAAATGGAAAGACTGAAGTCTTTTCTGCTGTCTATATATATATATTAAAAAAAAAATAAAAAAATTGAACATGTACTAGATTTGTTCCTCTACAATGTAAGGGCTATTCATAATGTAATTCCAAAATAAATCCAAATTTTACTTCAGTCCATTTTAGCTGCCTAAATAATGTAATAGGAAAACAGTCAATTTCAATTTATATCAAAATGACATATAATAGGAGAGAATTACAAAATGTTATTGAAGCTGGTCAAAATAAGTTACATTAGCTTTGCAAAGCTGAAAAAGTTAAAGTTACTACAAAAATATTTCCAATTCTTTTGAATGAAAACGACCTTTGGCATTGCAAATGTAAGTTTAAAATTATTTTTCTTACAATATATTCTATTTTTGGAAAAGCTTTTCAGCTTTTCAGTAGCTCTGAGAGTTATCAATATATTTCATTCAAAAACTGTGTTACCTTCTCACTATGGTTAACTTTCTGATGGGACAATTTCTAACATTCTTTAATATGTTTGGGCTTTTTGTTTCTTTTTTTAAAAATTTTTTTTTAAACACAAATATTTTACTCTAACATTAGAATGATAAAAATACTGCTATTTTAACAGAAGTACTTCAGGTTTTGAATAACTCAAAAAAAGTATATATCACACTGCAGTTTAAGTCATATTAAATACCATATATATGGAAAGCAGGCTATGTCCAGCTCATGAGAGTAAACAATTCTGTAAACAATCCACCGGGGCCACTAGTAACAGGATGTAAGTTAGACAGGTGGCACAGTTGCAGGATAGAGCAACAAAATAATTGAAAGGTGACTTAAATCCACTTAGGCACACTCCTGATCCTGTTGCCAGGGAACTATGCTTTTGATTTAAGAATAACTAAAATTGAAACTAAATACAGGGCCCCAGAATTTGGTAAACCACATTTAAAAACATAAAGGGAAAATTGTGGATCATTTAGTACCTGTGAGTTAGCAAATATATTTTTAAAAGGAGCATTTTTTTAATGTATATGTATACCATAAAGCAGCAAATGCTTAGGCTGACAGTTTTACGGATGATAATTGGAAAATGATAGTATTTGCAAGTGCTGGAAAGACGTAGACAAAGGATGTCAACTAATACTTGGCACTGAAAGAAAAGCTATTACATAGTCCTTGGTCATAGTTTGACTTTAAATGTAATTAATACGCATTCTATCAATTTTGTTATTTAAATGCTGTTTGAAAAAGCAGACTAAGTTTTCAGCACCCTTGGTGACAATAAATAATAATGACTTTAGCATTTCAGGAATGACATAACAGAATTTTTCCCTATGTTTTTT
Organism: Aramus guarauna; assembly: GCA_013400195.1. NCBI lineage: Eukaryota > Metazoa > Chordata > Aves > Gruiformes > Aramidae > Aramus > Aramus guarauna. Next base: position 35,838 of record VXBL01005485.1, on the reverse strand, counting down.
AACTCTTCAGAAAGGTCAAACATACCCTTTAGGGACCGTTAAAATTTCTTTGAAATGAGAATGTAAGTATTATTTCCATATTCACATTCCATAAGTTTACTTGACCCATTTTGACCTTTTATTCAATTCCATAATGAAATTAAGTTGTAGGAAACGTTACCTCAGTTTTCTATATAATTTATGCCAGCTCTGACTTTCCCTGCTATAAGTTCATGCAGAAAGCAGGTATTAGGCTCTGTTCATCTTCATGTGCATGGAGAGCCCAGAGACATGAGGCAGTGAGGGGAGTGGGTGCCAGCAACTGGAGGCAGACATCACAGAGACATGTGTTTCTGTGGTGGCAGCAGCTGGAGAGACCCAAGTGCATGTCTGTTGTATGGGTATGCATGGTAGTGTGATATTGGTAGTGAACGTAAGGCTGAATGAGAAGGAAAGCAGGATGAGAGGCTGAAGAGCCAGTGTCAAAGTGGCCATAAGTATGAGCTGGGTACTGGAGACACCAGGGGTTCTGAGAGGTAGCTACTGGAAAGATCAGGGGTCCAGGAGCTGCAGCAGCCACAGGGACTTGTGGTATGCTACTGGCAAGGCCATTGGGCTGGATCAGCTGGCAGAGAGACTCCTCTTGCACGTGTATTTTTGTACATGAGGCTACTGGGAGATCACAGAATCCAAAGGCCAGCTACTGGTTAGCTTGGGTGTACAAAGCCATTAACTAGTAGCTAGTGGTCCATAGTGTGTGTGAGTGTATGAGCGAGTGTATGTATGAGTGCATGTCTGTGTACAAGTGTCTCCCATGCTCAGGGACCAGCTGCTGGGCAGTGAGGATCCAATGGGCAGTTGCTGGGTGGATTGTCTTGGTCAGTTACTGAAGAGATCCATACTGAATATATATATACTAATGAATATTTTTCCTAGTCATAGGCTTTCACCCTGATAATCCAGAGAGGAGAGTAGGATGAGGCTGTTGATGTTATCTGTACTTAAGTGAGTGTTGTGTTTCTGTTTTCTGTGTTTCTCTGGGTCACCTCAGTCACTGGCCATGTATATATGCATGTATGTACTATGCATGTGTACATGTAAACCTGTTGGGAATACATGTTCAGCAACATGAATAGCTAGTCTTAGGGACACAGAGCTGCAACTGCCTCACCTCTGTTAGGCCACTGGGTTTGGCAACTCCTGGAATCAAGAACTTTGTGAATGCTTGAGTAGCACTGTAAATGCAGCCACCATCACTTGTTTATTAGTCTATGTGGAATTTCAATAGCATTACACCTACAGGATTGTCACATCTGGAAACATTTCCTTTTTTTTTTGTTATAAGAAGAGGCATATACCAATTGAAAAGCACACTTGTAGTTCTAAATGAGGTACTGTAGTCATCAACATATAACCTCTTGTGTAAATTATAAAAATATACCATAGACTTAGAGGAATTTTTAGAGGCCTTATAGATCAGAGTATCAGGGTATTTGCAGTGTGTTCAGAACAGGACAGAAGCTAGAAAGCTATTTTTACCTCTTCTACTGCTCCACTCATTAAATTATGAGTTTGAATCTACTTCAATTTTTACTCTGTCTTCAGTAGGAGGACATCATTCTCAAATGCCTTAAACTGAGGCTGACTGACACCAAGCCCTGGATCTCAGTTGGTGCCTCCAAATGTCTGTCTATAATAATAGGTAATAATTAAATCAAAGGAAAAGGACTCCAGAACTATACGTAAATTGTTACTAACTAGTACATGGAATACTGATATATGCTTCCTAAATATAAATATATGCTTACTACTGACCATAGACCTCATTTTTCTTGCAGTTACACAAGTCCCTCCAGATCTGGAAGACTTGTCATAACTTAGAATACTTCCTTCATAAGGCCACAAAATAAATTACACTTTCCTCAATTATCCTTCTACAATGCCACAGAAATATACCTCATCTTTTGAGCAGATAGAATGTCAGTATGTAGGGAAAGGTATAATTTTGATAGAGGGTCAGAAGGCATGAAAGAAAGTAATGACACTTCATAAACTTGACTAGTCATCCAAAACTGAGCAGTATCAGACCACTAAACTCAAGAAATTAGCAGTAAGACTTTTTCCTCTCTCTCTATAGGCAAGCTTGCCAGTTTAACATTGGTCATAAATTCTGAAGGAAATTTTTGTTCTAAACCAATAATATAATGGAGGAGATAGATAAGTGAGAAATAAAAATGAAAAAACAAAACAAACATAATAAACCCCTAAATAATAGAAACTGGAGCATTTTCCTACACGTATTTTAAATATGAAATGTCTTGTTCCAACTCACCCTATAGATTCTGTGGATAATCTAGGTCTCAATTCCTACAAACACAGAACTACTCTTGGAAGATGCTATGCAGTCTCCTGGTGATTGCACTTCCACTACAGTGCTTATGATTATTTGTATTAACAGAATGAAAAAAAAATTTGGTTCCTTACTGAACAAAGAATGTTTCTGTTTCAGTTCTATTGTCTTCTGAACAGATACAGGAAGGGGAATATCTTGCGTATCTTCTCTGGATGCTTTAGTAGTTTTAACCTTTCTTCCTTTCCAAGTAATACAGTTTTACAACTGTAGAAATACATAGGTAGGATACCGTACGTTTCTGAAACAGTCCTTAACTTTTTTTATTCTTTTGTTATTGTGTCTTGACATGCAAAACAAACTGCAAAATCTAAACATTATACAATAGTCATGCCACACAAATCATACTACCTAACCGTTATAAGTCATGTAATTAATGCTTATCAAATGCCTGAATATCTAAAGAGTTATTTCATAACATAAACTACGCTGCTGTAACTATTAGTTCTGTTATGCCTAAATAGTTGGAATATTTAAATTCTCAGTTAAAAATTTCCTGGAGCTGATTTGGGAGGCATTTATTATTGCCCAGTAACATACAGCTTTACTGAGGAACAAATATCAAGGTGTCTTACAGATTCATCTAGTTAGAAACCCAGACCCTTATGTGAAGCTTATTCCTGTGAGTAGTCCCCAGCTCTGTTATAAAAAGTGTCTTCCACAGGTACACCAGATAACAGAGGCCTTCCTCTGCACATGACCTGTAAACGTCATAGTTTCCCAACTAGGGAAAATTAGCTTAAGCTGTAATAGCTAGTTTTTGCTCTGGAAGTTCCTTGCCAGTGCAGTCTTATGAGTGGTTGATGAAATAGTGAAATAGCAGTGGAACACACCATTGCCAGGTATAAGGCCTGGTCTTCCTCCCTGCAAGTGTTCAAGGCCAGGTTGGATGGGGCTTTGGGCAACCTGGTCTAGTGGAAGATGTCCCTGCCCCTGGCAGGGATGTTAGAACTAGATGATCTTTAAGGTCCCTTCCAACCCAAATCATCCTATTATTCTATGATTCTATGAAGACAGCTGTGGTCATAGGGTGTAAAGACTTACACTACCCAGCTGGAACATACGGGATTGTGACAGACCAAGATCTGTACAAGTCTTTCAGCAGCTCCTGTGGAGAGAAACACTGCAACAAATAAATTGCATTAAATGCATATTTATGATGTGGACAGAGAAGGTAATATGTTTTAACAATTGCCCACACTATAAACAATGTCAGGTAGCCAGAGTTTTCCTCTAAGTATTTTTGTTGTCCTGAGTTTTCCGATATCAGTATGAGATTGCTGATAAGGATGTTAACAAATGACCTGTGCCTAGAATGTCCTTAAAGTATTTTCTATATAATGCATTTTAATTTAAACCCTATGTTAACATATAGACACTAAGAGTTCTTCATTCAACCTTTAAAAAATAAATAGTGTAGTGTAAGGACATATATGCAATAAAATATAATGATGTCTGGAGATGAGGATCCTAATCTAACATATGACAGTGTGCCATATTAAATGAAGTAATTGAAAGTCACTTACAGCTTCCTCAATGCTAGCAATTCTTTAGAAAGATAATTTACATATTCTACTTCTGGACAAATACTATTTCTCACAAAAAATAAAGATTTTTTTTGGGGGGTGGTGTTGGTAGTGTTGGTTTTTTACGTATTGACAGAAGTGCATTTTTATTTAAGCTTTAAATCACTAGAATCCAATTACCATGTATTACATCCCTGTCTTCTTAGACAATACTTCCAAATAAACAGATGTATTAACTCTCCCTGCAATTAAGGGTTATCACAGATAAAGCCTACCACGGTTTTGAATATTTTAGTCTACTTTTTTTTAATCATTTGTGTTAGAAAAAGAGAAATACTTAAAGAATTAATGATTTCCCATAGCTTATTCCCAAATCCAAATTCGCCATTAGTCTCAGTTTTCTGGAAATGAAAATAATTTCCATAGCAACCAGCTGTGACATCACTAATTACAAGCTCATAGGGAACTGGCAAATGAAACTAAAATCCTCTTATCGGGCACTTGTACTTCATAAAGCATGGTAAAGAAGAAGAAAAGTAACGAGAAAAAAACTTATATCACCATCACTCAGACTTATTTTTTCATTCATTCCTTTTTTCAACACATACCATAATCACTGACAATTGTGATATCTTAACGCTTAAAACAGGATAATGATCAAGATATACAAATTTTTGTTCATTTAGAAATTGAAAACAGAATAGTAATTGACATACAGAAGATTTATATCTTTTACATCCTCCTTTGCTGCACCATGCTACCAAAATCACTAACAATATTGTTACCTTAGCGACTACACATAAAATGAAAATTATGTTTTATTCCTACCAAACAGAAAGTGCACTTTATAGATCAATATGTCATGTGAATTTTTATATTTATCACAGAATGAATATATGGATTGCAAGGAGCAGAAAAACAGACACATTTTCTCTCCAAATGGCAAACAATGGTTTTGAATAAACCAGATTGATCTTTATTAACAAATTTTAGTGTTCTTTCCATTTGAAAATTTCAACATTATTGACTGAAAGGAAATGAAAGAGGTGAAAGATAATACATTTGATGAGTGAAGTGAAAGAGAATGCTAAGCTCTTTGAGAAATTGTAGCTGCCTGCTGGTTTACTACTGTGTTATAGTGAGAACAAAAAGGTAATGATGATATACACTTCACTGGAAACTTTTGGTAGTTTAATACTTTAAATACTAGGTCTCAGGTAGCATTTGTCTACTCATTTCCACCCTTAGTACCAAATGATTTTTACTCGGTAATGATTTGATTGGTGTGGTTACATATTTAATAGTAAATATATGGACAAATTTGCACTTGGTTCTGTAGAATTAGAAAGCATTTACATTTCAGTATGGCTCTCGCCAAGAATTCATGCCATGCCAAACACACAACGTCTTGAAATGCAAAATTTCCAGGTATCATGCTTCTATAGATAAATATCTTGTCATTTGTAATTAAGTCATCCAGCCAGCTGCTAGCCACAGTCAGACAGCCTTCTCCAGAAGGCTAATTACAAAAGAAGGCACATCAGTTTGTTATTTTGCAGTGCAAAGAGAGCAAGAACAAGCTGCAAAAACAAAATAGCTTCACATTTTGGACTTTACATGTAACTGCATTTACATTTTTCTGTCACTTGCCCTAATAAAATATGAACATTCAATGTGGAACTCTGCACAAGTGTCCTGGCTCTGGCTAGGACAGAGTTAATTTCAGAAGGAGCCAGGCCAGGTGAGCCAGGCTGGCTGGGGGCTATTCCATACCATGTGATGCCATGCTCACCATAAAAGGGGGCGGGTTTGGCGTGGCTCCGGGACAGGCTGAGGGTCCAGTCGGTCGTTCAGATCGGTAAATTGCTTTCCATTATCACCTATTGTGTATCTCTGTTATCAGTACTGTTGTTGTTTGTTTCCCTCTCCCTTGCTGTCCCAGTAAACTGTCCTTACCGCAACCCACGAGGCTTTTGCCTTTGTTTGTCCGTTCTCCTCCCCACCCCACTGGGGGAGGGGTGAGTGAGCGGCTGCGTGGTGCTTGGCTGGGCGTAAACCATGTCAACAAGACTTCTCTTTTTGTAGGCACCTAACAATGAACCAGACTCTTTCTTATATAGGAAGCATACATCTTAGCAAATAGGACCATTACTAAGCAATAATGTTCTACTACCATGTTAGAGTAGTACCAAAGAGACTCTACAAAGTTATGCTGGAGTGTATTTTCTATTGAAGAATAGTGATGGACTACCAGTGAAAGATTTCATGGAACTGTCTTCTTTCCACACATTTTCTGAGCAATTCAAGCTGATTTTGCTTCTGAACCCTCTTTGTCATTAACAGTCTGTCTAAGCATGACAAACAGCCTACCAAAGAAAGGTGAATCCACCAGATGGACCAGTGTGGCCTCAAACTCTGTAGTTCCCCTTTGCAAAGCTCACCATCCAAAAGCTCAGTTTGCTGGCTGCTCCTGCTCAGAAATTTGTAGAGGTGAAACACATGGAAATCACTGACTTTGGGACATAAACTTACAGAGTTTGAGTAAGTGTATTTTGATTTGGAAAAAACACATGCTAGTGCTCCTAAGAGAATAACTTTTTTTTTTTTTAAATTTTTGTAATTTTGCAGAATTTTAGCTTCAGCAGAAAGGTCAATAGCAAATTTTTGGAAATCCTGTTGTCTTATTAGGTAGAAATTTTAACTTTGAATGATAAAATCACTTCAAGCAAGATAGGGTAGTTCATTTCCCAGGCTCTTACAATATGTGACTCTGACACTTCTGAAAAGAGTGGAAGTGGTATAATTATGTGTTTATGGCTTTTTGAGGTTATTCACAGAGAAATCAACTTCTGTCCTTTTATTCAGGTTCTGACTTTCCATTCTAAAAATGTGTCTAACATTTATAATTGTAAAGGAAACATCAGCACATCACTGATGAGGCATATGGTTAAACATGTAGGGAGGTATGAAAAGTAGTTATGAAAAGCAGCTATAAAATGTGTGAAATTTTCTATTCGTTTCACATAAAAGATTTCACGCATATTTCCAGTGATGATAATTGAAATGTCAACACTGTTAATTTCCTTTGAGAAAAGTCAGGGAAGGTCTCTTTCATACAGATCTGAGGTTTTCTCTTGTTTCTGTGCTACAAATGGATTTCAGTTTGGACATAATTCTGTATATTCCCTTCTCTCAAAAAATAAATCTAGATACCAGTTGCAGACAATGAGTATATTGAATTTTATGAGTCAACCATTTTGACAGGGAAATGTGACAGGGATATTTAACACAGATGCTTATTTTTACAGCACAACTCTCATACTTGAAAAGATCAATGCATCTGGGTAATGTCTTTCTTGACTTTTTTAAGTTTGAATGAAGATTTCCTGTTTTAAGGATGCTGATTCATAAGTTTCAAATATTCCATTTCCTGTATTGTTAATTGTCACTGTACCAGAAGAGATCTAAGGAAGTTCAGTGTTTCATATGATCTTTCATCACTGTCCTGGGTTAGGTTAGGATAGAGTTAAATTTCACCAGAAGCTGGGATGGCACACAGCCAGGACAGGTGACCCAAACTAGCCAAAGGGCATATTCCATACCATGTGACATCATGCTTAGCATAAAAGGGGGCTAGTAGGGGAAGGGCAGGGACGTGTGGCTTGGGGACAGTCTGGCTTCAGGATGGGTCTGAGTGTGAGGTCTGAGTTCTATGGGCTTTGGGTGAGAAACTGCATTGTCTATCACCCATTTTGCTGGCATTTCCCTCGCCTTTGCTGTCCCAGTAAACTGTCCTTATCCCAACCCATGAGCTTTATTTTTGTCTTCCCATTCTCCTCCCCATCCCACCAGGGAGGGAGGGGTGAGCGAGTGGCTCACCTGGTGAGCTCACCTGCCTGGTGCTCAGCTGCAGCTGGGGCTGAACCATGACAATAAGCGGTCTCTTCACAATTCAGTTGATGTGCCTGTAGATATCCAAGCTTCAACAGTATGGCAGAGGATTTTTTTTTTCCTTGATTCAAGAGCTTTTCTTTTTTCTTATGAATTGGTTAAGAAAATGGTGATTTCACACAAGTTTAAACATTCATGCCTTAACTTGATAACATAGTAAACTTTTGTAAATTATAAGTCTACAAAATGTTTTGCCAAATAACAGTGAAATGGATTACCAATTTGCCAAGAAATTTAGCAATGCATGAATATTTGTGGTTTGCTTCATGTTCTTTATAATGGTACTACAGCTTCTCTTTCCCTGGTATTCATTTCATGAATACCTTCAAACTGTTGTAAAACACTTTATTTTATTTTCTGTTTGCCTAAAATACCTCTAAATACCTATTCAGATACCTTTGTTTCTAGTTTTCCCCAAAGTATTAGCCAAAAGAGATTTCCAATTGGTTTTAAATCACGCTAAGCAAAGAAGGCTAATGCTTTAATTATTTCTTCTTAAGAGGATCAGGAGGCAGAGAGAAGCATAGACAAGATCCTTTGGACATATCTTTCCTGACCCTGGACTTCTCAAACAAGTGAACTTTCTTCAGCCACTGGTTGTTATACAGTCACAAATTTACCTCTTCCCTTGCTAATGATTTTCACACATTTTCTGTTAATAAAGGCTCAAAAGTTCAATTGCAAAATGCTGGTTATTTATATTTGTTCAAGTAGCTTTTGGATAAATCTTGACAGAAGTGTAAAAATGATACACAGTTATTGGATACTTTTCAAAATTGTAAATTGAAATGTAAAGTATAAACAATCAGGATTGAATCTGCCAATATATGATGTGAGCTGTTAGAATTTCAGCTTAGATTTTCTTAGTTTCTTCAATGGATTGCAATACATCAAGCACAAACCCAAGAATTACCATAAATTTGGATGAAAGCAGCATTTTTTTCCTACATTTTTGAACTGTCACAAACTGTTCATTTATCTTAGTTCACTTTGTTGCCCTGCTGTTTCTTTCCTGAACAACTGTCCTTCCTAACATTGCGTATTTATGACAGCATAAAGTACTTCTATTCTGAAGGCAAAATAAGTGTAACGGTTTTGAACAATACAATGAGGGAAGATGGTGGCATTTACATGTGTTTTTTGTTGGCTTTCTTCTTTCCCCACTTTCATGTTTAATAAAATAATAATAATTTAAAATAAATTTGTCATACTAGGTCAATGTTATCTGTATTGCAACTGCATTAATATCAAAGATGAAACATGCATATAAAACCCAGATCCACTACTGCTATTAATTTCCATAGGGAAAGTCAGTTGCTCAGAACATATATACTAAATAGCTACTTTCTGTAATTAACCACAACCATCAACAGTATCATTTAGCATATGCTTCACTTTAAACATTTGAAATAAGACTAGTCATATAGCAAAAGCAAAACTCATGCCAAGAAATTTCATGGAGCAGGGCCATAAAGAGCCCCTACAGAAGTGCTAGAACAATTAGCTTAAGGAATCACATGTGAAAGATAGGTAGCTAAATAGTCAGATAGAGAGATAAATCATCTTCTCCTATCTAACACAGATGCACATATGGAAGACTGCCTTACTCTTCTCCCCAGCTGCCTCTACTCTGCTCTTCAGGCAGCCTTTGCTTTCGTGTCAAGCTTTGACCATTTGTCAGAGCTTCCAAAACTTATGAAAACTCTCCCTGCAGTGTTTATGACATCCCGCTACTGACAGCACCTGTCATTGACTTGAGCTGTAGATCTGACTTTAAATGCAGAAAAGAGAAGTGAAACTAAACTAAGCTAACTTAGGCTAAGCTCTGATTTATTACTCCCTCTTCCTTTTTTTTTTTTTTTATTCTCTTATATACTCTTTCTGATCAGCCATTTGCTCTTAACTCCCACAGCTGTGCTTCCAATTGGCCACCAGTCTTTGGATCTCATCTTTGCAATGATGAATGCTGTGAGTATATGTAGAGGTGCTAATAAATAGATGCACATAACAAGAAAAGACTGGAAAATTTTGCATTGCAAGCAGAGGCTAGTGATACCCTCATTATAAACAAGGCACAAACTCTGAGGTGTTTGAAATAGCATATTTTTCTATACACCAGTGTAAACAGTAGCAGAAAGCACACTAAAATGTAATACCACCAGAATGTATACAACATATATATTTACTGAGAAAAAAAAATGTATCTGAGAGCATGTCATTTACTGCATTTATTAAAGGGACAAAGAAAGCTTTGAACTATACATGTATGACAGATACGATTAATAGTTTCATAGGATAGCGTAAGTTTTAGGAGGTACCAACAGAGTAACAAACTTCTGAATGTGATTGACCTGTGGGAAACAAAGAATGTCCTCTTTGGAGGTTATTATAGGTGTAACATCATTGTAGAGGATGGGAAGAAAGAAGTTGGCTATCATAGGCTGCCTGAGTCATAACAAAAAAGCATTAAACTGTCATTTTGGAAGCTCTTCCTCCTTCTAATGAGTCAATTCTAGAGTACAAAGTATAGTCATTCAGAAGAGAAATGCAAAAATGTTTTAAGGTGCATATTAAGATTCAAATTTAAAAAAAAAATGCTCTTAAATGTGAGTGTGGTGGGTTGACCCTGGCTGGGGCCAGGTGCCCACCAGAGCTGCTCTATCACTCCCCGCGTTCACCAGACAGGGGAGAAAAAGTGTAACGAGAAGCTTTGTGGGTCACGATAAGGATAGGGAGAGATCACTCACTTATCATCATGAGCAAAACAGACTAAACTTAGAGAGAGGAAATTCATCTAATTTATTCCCAAACAGAACAGAGTAGAGGAATGAGAAATAAAATCAAATCTTAAAAACACCTCCCCCCACCCCTCTCATCTTCCTGGGCTCAACTTCACTCCCGGCTTCAAACCTCCTCCCCTCCAGTGGCACAGGGGGGACAGGGAATGGGTGTTACGGTCAGTTCATCACACATTGTTTCTGCCACTCTTCATCCTCAGGAGAAGGACTCCTCTCATTGTTTCTGCCACTCTTCATCCTCAGGAGAAGGACTCCTCTCATTGTTCCCCTGCTCCAGCATGGAGTCCCTCTCACAAGAGACAGTCCTTCACTAACTGCTCCAGTGTGGGTCTCTCCCAAGGGGTGCAGACCTTCAGGAGCAGACTGCTCTAGCACGGGTCCCCCACAGGGTCACAAGCCCTGCCAGCAAACTTGCCCTGGGGTTGCCTTCTCTCTCCACAGCTCCACAGGTCCTGCCAGGAGCTTGCTCCAGTGCAGGCTTCCCATGGGACCACAGGCTCCTTTAGGTGCCTCCACCTGCTCTGGCATGGGGTTCTTCACTGACTGGAGGTGGAATCTCTACACCCCCTCATCCTTCCTCCATGGGCTGCAGCGGAACAGCCTGCTTCACCATGGTCTTCACCATGGGCTGCAGGGGGATCTCTGCTCCAGTGCCTGGAGCACCTCCTCCCCCTCCTTCTGCACTGACCTTGGTGTCTGCAGAGTTTCTTACATCTTCTCACTCCTCTCTCCAGCTGCAAAAGCTCTCCCTTTCACTGTATTTTCTCCCTTCTTAAATATGTTATCACAGAGGTGCTGATTGGCTTGGCCTTGGCCAGTGGCAGGTCCATCTTGGAGCCGGCTGGCATTGGCTCTGTCAGACTCAGGGGAAACTTCTAGCAGCTTCTCACAGAAGCCACCCCTGTAGCCCCCCCTGCTACCAAAACCTTGCCATGCAAACCCATCACAGCGAGTCAGGAAAGTCAGGAGAGATTTATGATATGTATAGCTAAATGACAAGACTGGTAAGAATTGACAAATTTATGTCCATTATTTCTACAATATAATAAATTACATTTTCATAATTATCTGAAAACCAATCTTGTTGCCTTAAAGTAAGGCAAATGAAACATTAAACCTGTTCAGAACCTTATGCCTAAGTAAATAGTGTCTATAAAACTGCAACTAAATACTAAGAATTTTTTTATTCATAATTATAAATAAAATTGCTAATTACAGTAATGGATTTGATTGTATGGGTCAATAAGCTAGGTAGTATAATGCATCACTTCCATATCTGTTAACCAGCCTAAATAGAGTAGTGGAAAAATGTTAGCCAGGATATAAAATGCACCCCCACCCCCCAAAAAAAACCCACCCCAGAACCAAACCACATGCAATGTAATATTACTGTCATGTCTCTAAGAATACATTCTAGTTTGCTCTCAGACTTTCAATGCCAAGCACACTTTTTTGAAAGTAAGTGGCATTATACTCATTATACTTTTAAACAATATATCAATATATTTACTAGAAGCACTTTTATTAAAATACTTCATAGTTTCCAATCCTTTAAGTAGGCTAGGTGTAACTCAAGGAAGAAGGTTCATTTGCAGCTCAAATCCCTTTCAACACAAATATAATACCTTCTGTTAATCTCTTTTGTAGTTTATTGAACTGTGCTTGGCCTGTGTTAAGGACTTCAAGGTTAATAGCACAGATTATTTAACCAAGTTGCCTACACCTCATGCCTTGCAAAGACATAGGAAAGGTTATTTAAAAATAGTCATGACATTTTATAAGACTTTCACACTTCATAGTTTTGATAATACTCAAACAGGAAACAAGAACATTATGTTCTCTGTTCTTTTAAATCCCATTGAGCTTTGGTTAAGATTTTGAAGATCTATATCAAACAGTGGATGCAGTATGTCAGCTTTGTTAAATAACAAGTAAAATCTAGGTCTAGTTAATAAATGTTCTTGTTTACAATTGCTACCATTAGAGAAGGTGTCTACTTTTTTTTTTTTTTTAAATTCAAATTTTGGTATTAGGCTACTGCTGGTTTTTAATTGCCAATTTTCAGTAAGAGCTAAGTTCAAACCTAAGGTTTTGCAGCAGTAATTTATTAAGAACTGGCACTTTAAAGGTACAGTATTGAAAGATTAGGAGTGAATTATGAGACAGCCTGCACATTAAACTACCAGCTTGTGCAGCAAATGTTACAGACAATCTGCAACCTGAAATATTAATATCTTAGTGCTTTGGAGATTGCATTAATTACAGTCTAGGAATGCAGTAATTAGACTATTTTACAGTAGCCACTAAGGTCAGTTTATACAAGTAATTTTTAACCTGCTACAAAGCTCCATGAATATATTAACTGATCACCAACCTGTATTTTCTGCTCAAAGTTGTGTTGTTTTGAAAGGAAAGCGACACTGGTGGGCCTGTGACAGACTGAAGTTCCTCTGCTGCAAAGTCAGGGACGTTCTGGCGCCAGATTTCATCAGAAGGCAATATACGGTCATGAATGCTAATGGGCCTTCCTCATGGCTGGAAAGCCAATCCTGCCTGTTAACACAAATAACTGGAATGCTGACAAAATTGCACATTGTGCATATTGTAAGGTGCTTCCAAATGTGCAAGAAAATTTGGGAGATCAAGCTGGGCTGCAACTCGGCCCTGCAAGTGGGAGCTCAAGTCAGTCCCCAGCCGTGTTGATATGTACCTCTGTGACAAAAGGCAAAAAAAACCCAACTAACCAATAAAAAAGTCAAAGCAAGAATACCAAACTTGGCTTTTGATGCTTAACAATAAAGGAAAGTATTAGCTGGTGCCTGACAAATAGGAAGACAATACCAATCAGGGCAATAAAAGAATCTATAAGTTTTTTAAAGGCTATATTTTGATTTGAGTGGATACTGTAAAATACATCCCACGCATAGTTATTCAAAATATAGTATACTATAGTAGCATCTTCTAATCAAGACCTGAACCATCTGATTCAAGGCTTTGTATGCTATATCTTGGAGTTAAACTGTGTTCTGCAGAAGAATAAGGCTAATGAAAAGAATTGTATTAAAAATGCAACTTCAGAATTCTGTATTGGTTTACAATTAATAGAGCATTCTGTATAACATCACGTCTTCTATTTCTTTCCTACTATAGTAATATTTATGAATTCCAGGCATTATGAGGATATTTGCATGTGTAATTAGCTATACATAGGAATTAGAAATTTGTTACTTTCCTTAAATGTTCAAGCAGCTTTTATTGTAAAAATTCACTACAATCATAGTTTTCAATTTACATTTTTGCTATATTAAACTCCAGCTGTCCCATCAAGTCTTGGTCTTACAGTTCGCTGACTCCTCTTTACTGGTGAGACAAGTCTCACTAACACATATTTTAGTAGTAGGATAACCAACTAGAAGAAAAGTTAAAGGAATTACTCAAGGACATATTAAGCTAACAGCAAAAGTTGAACAAAGGAGAGTTACTTAGCACAAAATCAATGTATCAAGAATAAAATTCATCAAGGCACTAAGAAGTTTGAAGGAAAGAAAATTTTAATTGTATATGTCTGTGCCAAGAATGTAGGTGATAAACAACAAGAATTAGAACTTCATTTTTATGAACATAAATTTGTCTTAATTGATAGTATAGAAACTTGTGGGATTCATGTTATTGGACTTTTTAAATCAATAGTTATAAATCACTTATAGATTAAATGAATAAAAATGGAGGAGTGGTGTTCTATCTCAAATGTTGTACTGATTAATTCTGATGCATTGAAATGTCTGAAGTGAACAACATTGGATAACTATGCTTTCATGTTATAATACACATGACAAGCACTGGATAACATTTCTATAGGAGGATGCTACTGTTTCTAAAAGTATTCTTCAATTTTCTAATAGACCATTGTTTCTGACACATGGGATTTTGACATTAGATATTGTGACAGTTAAAGACAGTATGATCACAGGAATAAAAATTACTTGATTATATGTGCTACATTTGAAATCCAAACTATCAATAAGCATAGCTGATACTAATAATGAGGTTGGATGTCTAGTCTTAGAAACAGTTTTGTACAGAAGTAGGTAGGACAATGAATACCTAAATGAATGAATGACAACTATACTAGATCCCATGAGTGAAAAAGTAGTTAAAAAATCTTCTAAAAAAACCCTCAAACTAAAATGAAAATATCTATCAAAAACCAAAAGCAAACCTCTACTATATAGCAAGTGATGGGAAGGAAAGCAAAAATTGATAGAGACGAGAGAATTGGAACTCTAGAAATTCATAAGTAAACCAAATATCTATTAAAAAACCCCATCCCTCAACCGCTTGCAATGTTAAGAGAAATAAATTCCACTGGTGTCAATATGCTTAGTCATATGTCAGCCTGAACACATAAATATTATAGGCCATTTGTTAGCTAATAAGCCTTTGCTTCATTGGTGGAGGGCAATGACTGGCAAATATCTATTTCCAAGTTCAGAAGAAGAGATCTTAATTAATAATTTCCTTTCACTGCTCAGTCTGAACTATCAAAAAGTTGAGTTTGTGCTTTTAATTTCACTACTTATTGTTTTTTACTACTAATGCCCAGGTAAAGCAAAGTGCTAGTTTAATAGTACTACATGGCTTCTAGTCTCAATAAAGTAAATATACACTGCTTTATTTTTTGCCATATGAACTTGCAGCATTTAAGTACAAAAGTCTCTGATCTTCATTGACTTATCTCTTGTTGAGATACACTAAGGAATCATTCGTGTGATACTGGACAGTTATAGAAGGACATCCTAGCATTGCCAGCAACAGCGTAGAGAAGGCAAAGTGTTCACATAGTATGTGTGTATTTCAGAAAAAGCTAGATGCAGTATTTATGTGATAATGATGATAAACACTCTAATTCTGCTACTAATTCTTAAGCATGTTAAGCAACACTTATTAACATTAAACATTTTTAAATTGGCACACTTATTTATGCCTGTTTTAAGTAAGTTTTGGAAGACTTGTGGAAATTCTTGAATACTAGTAGAAAGCTAATGCTATGTCAATATTTAGAAAGGGTAATTTAACCTGGGTAATAGATCTGGTTAATTATAGGCCTGTCAGCCTGTTATTGATCCTAAACAAAATAATGGAGCAGCTGGTACAGGGTTTGATTAAAAAAGAATTAAAGGGAGTTAATATACTTAATGTCAATTAATATGGACTTATGAAAACTAAGTCTTACCACTTCAACTTAGTATCTCCTTTGAATACAACCGTGATTTTTGTGAATGCATATAACCTCTTCCTTTGACCTGGAATCATTCCTTTTTGATGCAGTGAGTTGAACAATACAAAATCCTCTTGGTTAGCTGTGTATCTTGAAGGACTTGAAGTAGGGTTTGCTTCTTGGTCCACCACTAATAAAAAAACATTAATAAAATTTTACTGGTAAATTTTGTGTGTAACAAATACCAGTTCATTAACTCATAAATAGTGATGATGGCTGACATAAACAAAGTCACTCTTAAACTAGCTGAATTGCAATATGATAGATGTAAAGTAAATTAGTCAAGTAGAAAAACATGGCACACGCCAACAAGATGGAGAATCATTTAGGAAAGCATTGATTCTGAAACAAAACCCACATTGTTAATAAACTGAAATATATGTTATATATGTGTGTCACTGTGGCCAAAACTTTGACAATGAATGAATGAATGAAACTTTTGCCATGGACAATTAATCTCATTAGAGTAGAATTTTTATTACCTCTGTGTCTTGTATATGTCTGTGGTTTTGACATGGATATGATTGGAATGCTAAGACCAGTTATGGTGTCTGTACTCTGCTTTTTTCAAAAAAACAATATTGAAAAACTCAGGTTAAAAGAAAAGTCAAAGGTGTTATTCAAGAGTTGAAATAAACACATTGTAGCAGTCTTCCAAAATTGTTTGCCTGTAGTATTCCTTTCACATTTTTATAATTGTCTGTATGAATAGCAGTGTAGATTTGTACATTTCCTATATTTTTTCCCTCCCAACCCCAGTTCCTATACTCTAATTTATACTCATGACCAGCATCTTGTCCTTTTCCCCTTATGTCATACAGGAGCTTATTGCCTTATATGCCACTAACCGGAGGACTTTATTGAACAAAGTATTAAGAAAGTAGTGATGGGAAAGAGAGAGAGAGAATAGAAAAGGAAGAAATTTAGCAAGCAGTCAGGATAGAGTTGTGAAAGATAGTCACTACCATGGATCCAGTGGTGTCCCATTGGTCCATAGTCTTCGTGTATTCCGGCGGTGAGGGTCCCCCTTGCCATTTGACCAAGCAGTCTTTTATAGTGTATTCAGGAGGTCGTTCCCTAGACGACTGGACATACTGCATCCCTGCATGTGCTCTCGACAGGCTGGGGTGGTCACCCCTGTCTAGGCACACCCCCACCACATCCCTGAAGTGACATGATCATTCTTTGATCCTCGTTGGTCTGCTCGTGGCAACTGGGCTTGGCCAATCCAGTGGGGAGAGTTGGTCTGTTCATGGCAACTGGGATCAGCCAACCCAGCGGCGAGTCTTGCAAAGAGTTTACCAGGGTTGCGAACAAGCTTTGAGACAGTTCACTCAAGACGTGGTCCCTCACAAGGTGACATAATCACAATTTGTAGGTGCTTACTGAGGAACAGAAATCTGGTTAATGGAGAGTTCTTCAATCTAAGGGAGAAGAAGCAATGGGTGGAAGCTCAAGCTATATGAATTCAGACCAGAAGTAGGACATAAATTTTCATGTTAGATAGTAATTAAGTGTTGGGAGTCATTCCCTTTTCATCACACATGTGCTTCACTGACTCTCATAGGAGTGAGGCCATGCTCTGATTGTTCTAAATGTCATAGACAGAAACTTAAAAGATTTTTGACTAACAAATTTTGTGGTTCAAGAAATTAATGGTTGGAATATAGTGACAGTTGGACTGATCTGTTCACAAATGGTATTGTAAATTTTTTATTGGAAGAAGAAGTTTAGCATCATGGACTTTACTGGGTAAACTGAATTCATCTGGGTTCATGCTTGAGGAGCAGTCAATTCATAAACTAACTGTGCCATCATTGCACTCAGGTTTTTAATCTTTCTGCACTGTTCATTCACTACATGCAACTGAATAGGCCTCTCTGGTCCAACAGAATTATCTATGATATTTATATGAAGTAGAATGTTCATCTCAGTGCATGAGATTTGCAGGTACGGAAATTTTACTTCACCTGACTTGTAGTTTCTCTTCAATGAAGCAATCAAAACTCTAAAAATTCATTAAGAAGAAATATTTTCCCAGTCATTCCCATAGACTTGAATGCTTTAGCCCACTATGGGGGTCAGAAATTAATTCTGTCTTTATTTGACCAGCATCAGCATGACAATCCAATGTGGCTACCATTCCTTAATTAAGCAAACAAAAATGTTGTCACTAAACGTTGTTTTTATGATCATTTGTCTGGTATTGTTGATTAACTGTGTATGTGTTAGATAAAATTGCTAACATAACCTATAATTAATTGATCAATTCAGTATGAAAGTATCATCGTGCACAGATGAGTGCAGGATAGGAAACTAGATCATTTCTTTCCATGGAGTATTTGGCCTGGTAAGGCTTACAAAGCAGATCTCAGTGACAGAAAGAAAGTTTTTTCTTTGTGCATATTTGGTACGGTGAGAAATGCAAAATCAAAATTCTACTCTATTTCAATCATTAGTGTGAGCCTTTTCAAAGGCTTGGGCGTGTGTTTGAGTAGGGCTTATGAAATGGTCATAGTTCTGAACTTGTAGTGTGATACATTGAATCGTTATACAGCAAGCAGAGTAGAAACATTAAAATAATGTCAGTTAAGTTTTCTTCTACCACTCAAGGAAACAAGACTACTTCCTCTGATATAAAATGTGGCATGCATATATCCAACACAGTGGCATTCAAAGCCACCAGACCAACCAGCAATGCAAGCTCCAAATGCACAAATTACAATGCAAAGCCTAGAAAAAAGTTATTGTCTTGGTCCTGAAAATAGAACTGCCCTCAGTAGAAGTCTTTTATTTTTCAGCACAGCTTTCAAGTGTAGTGCAGCATTCCACTTAGTACCTGTTTCACTTCCAATTCTCTTACAGGCATTTCTGCATTAGGTTGGTTCTTGCTGTACTGTACTTCATTACATTATTTGGTGTCTCCTTAGTGAGAAAATTCTCCAAATAGCTGAGTTTCTTTGTTTTATGTATCAAAGCACTTTTTTTCTTATTTTACTCATTAATTTCAAGATGAAAATAAGTGTTTAATTATGGAACACATGATTGCAATGAAAACAGAAAATTATTATTAATCTCACTTTATCCTAAAGTTACACAAGTAATTGTAGTGCAAATTTTCTGTTTATCAAACATGTAATTAAATCTTTACAGATAATTGTATGCACATATCTATAATATATTCATAACAAATATCAAAATAGAGCTACAGTTAATGAATGTTCACACCACAATCATTATATTTGCTTTTCTTAATATACACTTAAACTGAATGCATTTGTAATTGCTTATCCTTCAAACAGATTAACTCCTGCCTCTATAATCCTACTACTATGCAACCTTCAGGAAGCTTCACAGATGCAGTGAGAAATGTATAATTTACTTCCACAGGGGCAAAAATATCATATTAATCCTTACTGAATCTTGCTACTATCTATGCTATATTTGACATTAGTTATGTTGGTCTTGTAAAAGTAAGACTTTTCAGACTGACTCAGAGATTCTGAAGGGGAATTCAGATATCTGAAAAAAAGGTTCTGAGTCCATTCTGCCTTGCAGATAGGGATTCAATGCGCACACTAAGTTTGACAAACACACTTTCAGAAATTACTTTTGTTACTTGGAATCCTATTTATGTGTCCCTATTTTGACATCACAGAACTCAACCTGATACTGAGACACATTCTCAGATGGCAAAAAGGTAATTTGCTTTTGCTGAAGTTGTAATAATGCTAGTAAGCATGCTGACCTGGTGAATCTATATGTAAATGTGTCATTATCTATCTCTTCCCTCAAACATGCTAAGCTGTGCACAGGTTTTTCTTGCTTAGCAAAGGAAAAGCTGAAGTTTCAAATCACCTGCATACCACTGTCTGCTCATAAGATCAGAACCTACACATGCACATCAGTGTGCAGCTGTGGGATTCTGAATCTATTGATGTACATATACATGTACCTGTGTACCTATACATGCACATTTATACATGTACATATAATTGTTTTTACAACTCCTGCCAAATCAGCTTTCCCTTAGGTTAAAGTTAACCGTAATTCAGTTAAAATGTAGTCTTAAGGTAGTCTTGGATAATAATAAGATAGAGAATTCTGATGAAATCTTAAAAGTTGTTTCCAAGAAACTCTAGAATACATTATTAAAATACCATAATAAAGAGTAAAGAAGGTAAATCTTGTTTAATATGTTACATTTCAGATACATTTATTATACAGTCATTTAAGGTAGAGGCAGATGGGTTTGAAATTGTCAGTGAGACTCTCAATGTCTCCTATTTTCTGGTCTGTAAATGTGAGTAACTGCATGTTTGATCTAACTTCTGGCACTGCTCAAGGCAAGTCTCATAAGGATTGCCAGGCTTTTTTTCTCTTTCTTTGAAAAATAATCTCAACAGCCAAAATAAATGTAATATTAAGCATCAGAGCAATTCCAAGCTCATAGAAAGTCATGACCATATCACAATGGCATACTTTTTCTTATGCTTTTTTTTATGCCCCTGCTATTTTTATACTGGATTATAAAACCAAAACCAAAAAGGACTTTATTCATTTACACTCTGATATCTGCTAACTGAAGAATTGCATAGTTTGCCCATCAGCACAGAAGTGATGGAATTTTAAAATGAGCAGTAAATGATTCAGAATTAGTTGGATTCAAGTCATACCCATAGCAGCAGAATATAGCAGAAGTGTCAGTGTGGAGGTAATGTTGAATATTTTGGGGTTTTGCGTCTAAAATGTAAAAAAATATATATTTTAGACAAATTGTCATCTATCTCAACATACTCCTAAAGTTTATAGTCAGTGCAACAGGGCATGCATGAAAATTAAACACAACTGTTTCTCCTGATATAACTTTACTTTTCTTCACCTGGCTGATAACATAGCTCCAGACTACCAAGATTTTCCCTACCTGTCATTCAGACCATGCTACTGCTCTCCTTTAATATCTCTCCCCTCAGATGGAATGAATCACAAGGTGCACCACTTTGACCTTACAGGGATCAGTTTATTCACATTAACTTAATTCCAGTCACTGATTCCGTATAGGCATGACCAATGGTTGTGATACACAGATATTTCTCCTCTTCAAAAGACCTAATCCTTAAGACTTACTACCATTTCCTCTTTTATGTTACATTTAAGTCAGAGGACCAGAGAAAATATTGAAGTGAGATTAACTATGGCCTGCAGCTATAGATTAGCAATACAAATATAGCAAAGAATTTTAACTCATTCATTAATATCAGTGGTTCTACTGAGCAAGAGGTTTTCAACACAAAGGATGAAGATTCAGTTGTTCATGTGCATAACATTAATTTCAGAAGGTATATCTACAGTACGTAGCTAATACGCTTGGTAAACTGCATACCTATATTCAAATTCATTAGGGTTTTGTGGTGTTGATACTTTTACTCCATCCTGTTGTAATTATAGCAAAGCCTACAGCTGACAAGGGTAAAACAGTATGCAGCTATGAAATTTTCTGGATAATATCTACAATTTTTTCTTGTCCCAGTAGAATACTAGTAAATGGACTGACTGAACCCAAACAGTCAACCTTTCAAAACAACCATCTGGTTTTCAGTGTTCCGCCTTGAGCCTTCTATAAGGTAGTTTTGTTGTGATTGCCACAATAAAATAAACAACTTAGTTCCAATACATAAGATAAAATGCTGATTCTATCCAGCCCTTTCACTGTAAAAACGCATTCGTTTTTCAAAGACAAAGGTCTTGATCTTTGTTTTATGCCAAGGTCTCTTTTAAACGGGTCTTCCAGTGAAAGAGGCCTTCCAATGGCCTTTGAGACATTTTCACTGTGTTACAGCTAAGCAAAGGTGTTGTGACAGCGAAGGAGAACTAAGGACAACCTTCTTTTCCTCATAGCCATTTATCTAGAGAAGATCTCCAAACTGATCTGGGAATGTCACCTGTGGGTTAATAAAAACTAATTTTAAGCAGAAAGATTTAAATAAATGGCTGGAGAGTCCTCAGATTATATAACTTTCAGAGCTTCATTGACTTTTGATTCTGCATGTATGAAGCTGCCTCTTTGTTCATGCTTTTCAATTCTAATTAAAAGGAAAATCTAACATTTTCAGGAGAAAACAAGTATGCTTAATAAGTCCTGATTATTGTTCCAGGAATAGCAGGAAAAGAACTCAAACACTTATCAGTATGCTAAACTTTTTTTAAAGAAAGAGTGGTGCTTTTCATTCTAGTGTTGCCTACTTTGCAAGTGTCTTTGTTTTCCATCCATTTTTGCTTCTAGTTACTTTCAGAGTATGAATTTGCTAGCATACACATCACAACATAAACAGCTTTGTAGATGTAATCTGGTTACAGTTTTAAACACTGAGATGACCCTTGTCCCATATCTGTGAAGAAAGTATTCTACTGTATTTATGCCTGGCTTTTTTACTTCTCTTGATTGCCTTCCTATGAAAATTTTCTTCCTCATAATCTTCAACAGAATGTCTCAGAAACAGTAATACTCCTACTGAGCAATGAGGACATTCTGAACTGTAGCTGTCTCATTTCTGCATTCCTTTGGCTTCATCTCTGATGATGAACTCACCTACTGTTTATATAGCTCCTACAACTTAATTTAGTTCCTGCTTTAACTGTGATAGTATCTTCACGTAACAGTCCTCCTAAAACAGTTCACACTGAAGTCCACAGCCCCATCTTCTAATGCTGTATTACTACTTTATTCTCCTTAAAATATTCAACCATGTTCAGGAGGTCATATAACATCCAGTTTTAAGCAAATCTGCCAAATCTCTGCTTTGCTTCCTAAGTATCAATACACTGTAGTCCTTGTTTCCCTCTCTGATTTGTTTATTCTCAAACTCTGGTTCTTTCGGTGTCCATTTGTTTAAAAAAACAAACCAGCCAACCAACCAACCAAATTGGTTCTGTTGATATAATGACCTTTAGTCCTACTGCTGTTGCCATTTGAAAGAGTTTTTTTGTCTGAAGTGTTTCAGTGTAAAATACCATAAGGTATTTAATACTTTTATGTCTGCTATAAATTCAGTGGAATTTATAGGTGAAAAGTTACGGAAAGAGTTGACCCAGCCAGAAGCTCTTGGGAATCTGTAGGCACTTTGTTATTTGAGGTCTGAGATAATTTTATGTCAGTCAGTGAAACAGTAACTTAGCTGTTCACCACACTCAATCTATTAATTGATTGAACACGATAGGCAAATAGAAGGAAGATAATTAAAGAGAAACATCAACGACACTCCGGGGTACAGAGACAGTGGTACAAAGTTTAAAAAATTAACACTGTATCAGCTGACATTCAGATGTAGATTTATGTGGGTTTACACAGTCCCTGCTAATGTGAGGCAGAAGAATTATTTAAAAAAAAAAAAAATTAAAAAAAAATATTAAAGGTTTGCAGATGCAAAAGGGAAGAAGAATCTTGAAGAATAAAAGGTATGACACAACAGAGGATGTGGCTGGAATATGTGGCATGGGAGCAAGGCAGGGATAGGGAGAGAGAAATAATTCAAATAAAACCTGACTCTTGACAATGAGCAGAACAAATACATGTGACAGGCAAGAGCAGAAGAGGGAGATCAAGATTAAGAAAAATCAGATAGCTGCAGAATTGAACAAAAGAAGTGGAGTGTGTGTGATCAGGACCAAACTTTGAATTTATCTGGCAAGCTTGTAATAAATAATAGAAAGCATGGATTCAAATAAATGGATGTGTTCATGCTCATTCAAAACTCCCAGTTCAGACTCAAATAAGGAACCGAGGGACTGATTTATTCTGTTTTTCTAAATTACAACCTTCTCTTTTATCTAGTAGAAGTAATAGGTATCTGTGAATAGCTATAAAGGTGAAAATGTGTTTGACTTTTCAGTTATGTTAAATACAATCAAAACATTTCTCTGAGAATTTACCAATCTTGTCATTCCCCAAACATGTCTGTCTTCTATTGTTACATTTTACTGTGTTCACTGTCAGCCTTTATTTCCATTTAACACTTTGTGGAGAAATAAGTTACTGATGTGTTACTTGTGTCTCTCCTATTTTTCCTGAATGTTTTAAATAGTCTTTTGAACTGATGTCTACTATTTAATAGCTAAAAATGGGAATACAATAACATGAAGGGGAATTCTGAACTCTTTTAGTTATCTTGGATTTGTAATATATATATTTTAGCTTAGCTGTTGACAGAAGGAACCTAGAAATTCTAAAATACCAAAGCTATTTCTCAGTAGCAAATGCTTCAGCCTAGGCATGTGCTCAAGCCTTTTTTTTTTTTTTTTTTTCAGTAAAAATCTCCAAGCAAACAAACAACAACAAAAAAAAACCCAACTCAAATTAAGAATGAAAAAAGAGGACTGTCTTTGTTCATGTAACTATTTTCTTACACAATTAAAAGTAAGATAAACAAATTTATCATTAGAGAAAGCTGTTAATAATCACCTTTCCATCTATAAATATCTCAGGTTTTGTCTCAGGGATTCTAATAAAATATAGTGAGTAATTTCATATTCAACACATATTGAATTGATACAGCAACTTGCTTTGAATACGTTCTATATGTTCTAGGTTTACAAAAATGTACACAAAATCCTGTACATTGGAAGACAATAATATTATGCAGGAAACCTGAAAACAATTCTTTTTAGAGGAAGAATGTATATTAAAACTTATGTAGCATACCATATCTTATGTTCATAATCAGCTGCAAACTGATAGAACAAACATTTTTAAATTTCTGTATCTAATGCACAGAAAAATTACACAGACATTCCTCCCATTGAATGCCTCTAGTTTTGTCATGGGTTTGCCCCAGTTGGCAGTTAAGCCCCATGCAGCCACTTGCTCACTCCCTCCCGGCAGGATGGGGGAGAGAATCAGAAGACTAAAAGTAAGAAAACTCGTGGGTTGAGATAAAGACAGTTTAATAGGTAAAGCAAAAGCCATGCCCACAAGCAAAGCAAGACAAGAAATTAATTCACCACTTCCCGTGGGCAGGAAGGTATTCAGCCATCTCCAGGAAAGCAGGGCTCCATCACGCATAATGATTACCTGAGAAGACAAACACTATCACTCCAAAACATCGCCCTCTTCCATCTTCTTCCCACAGCTTTATATGCTGAGCATGACCTCATGTGGTATGGAATAGCCCTTTGGTCAGTTGGGGTCAGCTGTCCTGGCTGTGTCCCCTCCCAACGCCTTGTGCATCCCCAGCCGTCCTGCTGGTGGGGTGGTGTGAAAAGCAGAAAAGGCCTTGGCTCTGTGTAAGCATTGCTCAGCAGTAACAAAAACATGTCTGTATTATCAGCACTGTTTTCAGCACAAATCCAAAGCATAGTCCTATACTAGCTGATATGAAGAAAATTAACTCTATGCCAGACAAAACCAGCACAAGTATGTATTGTCTTTGCTTTGTAAGCACCAGCAGGACCAGAAAACAATGGAAACTCCAAATACTACTTATAAAATCAGAGGATACAACACAACACTTTTCATTTTTTTTGAACATATGAAAAAAATGCCTGTACTTTCTCATCTTTCAAAGACAGAAGGCTGTCTTTGGCTCAAATCCTGAGCAATGAATTGTGCTACAGAAAAGGAAACCTAAAATAAATTCAGATATCAAGAAAGTAGTGACCTTATGCTGCCGCCTAGATACAAGACATTAAAGGAAAATCTACTGAAACTTTGTACTTATTATTTATTGGGAAGTTACATAAAAGTGAAATGCAAGTCCAGTTTCATCTCGATTGGTCTATCTTTTGTATTAAGACAGAATCATATCTTTATACATTCACATACATCCCTCTCTAAATGTCTATAAAGAAAATATTTTTTTTCCCAACTCACATAGCTGTAATTCAGAAGCAAATCTTTTAAAGAAAATGGAATTACCACTAGAATAAAATAAGCATGAGTAACTAGAAAATGGGACATATGACTGAAGACTTGTAAGAAGTCTTTAAGATCAAGAAACAATTTGTCCGAATTCAGCAGCTCACCGACCAATATATTATACCCTTTTAGGCACATATGGAAAAAACCCATGTATTTTCATCTTGGTAGTGCATGTCTACATCACTTATTGGAAGACTTCCTACTTCCAGAATTTCCAATAAAACTTTTTATTTCTATCTAGAATTATAATGTCATTGAAATCTTGATTTTGAAAATTATGCCTGTACAAAAATAGGTGTATGACTGGATGCCTGAGCTGTGACTGGACAAGGATTGTCCACACAAAATGTACAAGAGCCCAGATGTTCATTTAGTAGAAAATTAGTGATGTAACAGAAATGTTAAATTACTGAATTGAACTGGAAGGGATTTGTCTTCAGGTAATAGTAACTATGTGGGTGCTGCCCTTAAATCCTAGTCAGATTCCATGGAGAATTTAATGCATTTATTATTAGTTTTACACTGGTGTACTAAAAGCAGAACTTGGCAAACTGTCATCACATCATTCACAATAGCACAAACTGTCATGGTTTATCCTTTAAGTGATTTAGGAATCATATTAATTTCATTGCAGAAGTGCCTATGCCAAATACTAAACTACCCAAGTTCTTTAAAAGTGCATACATAGTACAACGGTATTTATATATGAAGAGGTAGTAGACTAAACAGAGGTCTCAGCAGCAATGCCCTGGGATAATAATAGCAAACTTGAATTTTTTGTTATATAATAGGGAAAGTGGTTTGCATGGTGAACATGATTTCAGGAAGCATCTGAAATCTACACATCTCTTGAAGGTGAAATCACCTTGTTCTCTTATGTTCATTTGAAAGCACTGAAATTTCTTGTTGAACTATAAACAAAAATTAGTTTCTTTCTTTATCTTCACTTTTATTTTCTTCTTACCAATATCAATTTTTTGAGCTGTTTCAATCCTCTGGGCTTATAGGTTTTATCAGCATTTTGAATAGTGAACTAGAATAATACACCTCATTGGCATGGAATTATTTTTATTTTATATGGTGTGAGCCTGATTCCTACTCATTTCTGAATGCTAAAACATCCAGCATAAAACAGTTACAATCTTCAGATGCATGCACTTTTCATTCAAGATATTCCATATGCCCTAGAGACAATTGATTCTGTAAATCAACATTCCCTTTATCACAAACATTCCCACTAAAACAATTTCAGATCCTGTTTTCAGTTTATTTTGCTATTTTTCTACTTCTTCTTTGACATAACTGTTAAGCATGGATCTTGGACTGCACAAATAACTACTTGTAGTTTGACATAATAAATATGCAAGAATCGATTTCTGCAATCCTTTTTTACCCAGGATTACAAAAGAGGCATTTGGTCTTCAGGGTTAGAATGAAAATTCAGTACAAAATAAATCTGACATTTCTAAATTCATTGTCATTTAGATGGCATCTAACAAAAATTTATAGTATTGTGTAATGGACTTGAGTCAGTCTCATTTTAGTACATTAAGTAGCCTCTTACAATATTCTAGTCCAGTGCTCTGTTTTAATTGTCTGGTAATCTCATGTAAGTTATGGCATTTATGTCAGTCATTAAAAGGTAGCAAAATATTGTCTGTGTTGTCAGCTATTTCAAAGATTTGTGACCATTTTAAATATTCTAGCTGGTATCACGAAAGCTATAAAAAGACTAATAGGAAAGCAATAGTGTAAATATATCATGAAATGGACATATTGCTTATAAAATACAATTTACATTACATATTATAGTTTACATTATAAAAAAACAGGGAAGAGACAACACTGTGAAACTATTACAATAAGTGATACGCTTGAAGTCTAGACCTATTGCTAACCAAACTCGTAAACAGCATTTCACCAAAGGCATCCTGGGATATTACAGTGCCTCCAGAAACAGAAAGAATTTATATTTCCCATGTGTTATAGCTCTTTAAAGTGACAGGTGCCAGAGTTTTTCAGATTTGATTTCTTCAAGTACTATGTCTAAAAGCATACATGATGAGAGTATATATGTGGGTAATGTTGCTGTGGTCTTAATATGGTTCAGTGTGATTTTTAGAGAGTTCAGCAATAGAAACAGTAGAAAAATGAGGTGATTTTTAGCTCACTGATATTTAAGAATAAAAGGAAGGCTTTGGAACAGGAGAACTGTGATCAGGACAGACATGGAACTTATGCTTTCAGCACTGCCATTTTCAAAAAAAGTTAAGACATGCTAAATACTACAGTTCAAAATAAAATACTACAGTTCGAAACTACAGTTTCAAAACAAAATTTTTTGTTCAACTTAGTAAATGTCTGACTATTTGCTAATTTTCCTTAAGGATATGTTTCACCCTCATAAACATTAAAACAAACTTTTGCATACATATGAGGCAAAATATTATCTTAATAATTAAAATTAGGCCTCCAGAATAAATCAGGAATGTGCTTTTTCCATTGCTGAGTTTAACCATGACAATGAAGAGAGTGAGACTAGATGAAAATATATTTCTACCTGAAGACATCTAACTATTATTGTTTGGAGTGGAAATTCAGAAAGATTGCAAGGGTGTAAATTACTGTTTATCTAACGATAAGTAGGGTAAATATTTTTACTGACTGAGATTTGATAATATAGCTTGTTTTTCAGATTAATACGTTTATTCTACTGTAAAGTTAATGTGGTGGATTAGCCTATTTTCTTGGTTTTGGCTTGATCAGAATAAGTTTTTTCAGCACTTCGTCTTTCTCTGCCACTTTTCCATTGCTCTCGTCCTCTAACCTCCAGTTTGTTTGAGGTTTATTTCCAGAAAATTCCATTCAAAATGGACAAAAGATTCAAAATTTGTCTCATCAACTGTAACTATTATAAAACAATCCAGATCTTATATTATCCATACATATGTACATTCAGACATATATATGGACATGTCTGTATGTACGTGTATATGTGTAGTCAACACATTGTTAAATGGAAATCAGTTAAAATAAGCCCAAAAAACATCAACTCAGTGTTGAGAGATTCCTTTTATTACAGTAAGTGTAGTAGTATCATATACTAATACTATATCTTATTTAAAACTTTAACCCTAATGTGCTATTAAAAGATATTCATAATATTTAATAGCATTAAATAGTAAAACAGTCATGACATTCTATGTATTTCCTTTATTTTCTTCTATTATCCTGAAACAATTTTTCAGATTTAATTTATCTCTTCTCAGGTCTCCCAGGAGACATCTCTAGATAGATGTGATTTTCTCTGTAATTCCATACTAGACTAATTCATCTTTCCTATAATTTTCATAGGTGTCTTTAAATGGGAAATGCTTCCCCCTACAAGCCTTCTGTTAGTCCATTTTGGACTCCTCCATTATGAAGCATTTGTCTGACAATGTTAGTGCATATGAGAACATTATAAGGCTATATTCTCGATCACTATTTCCCAGGGACTCACAGAAATGTTTTCAGCCCTTTCAGCCAAAGTACAGACACAATGCAAGACAATCTTTTTTCAAGGTTAAAAACCCCAAAGTAACTTTAAGAAAAAACATTGCTGTGGAAATAAATCTTCTATATTTCTAATACAGATCCTAGGCAGTCCTCTTGGATCATTCTGAAAGTCCACTTTGATACTAATTCAGAAACGGTTCTCTTCTATCCACTTTTTCTCTTACTGTTACATATTTTCTGCTAGTATTTCTTATGTGTCACATTCTGTCCTTGCATGATAGAAACATGCTATGGAGTCTCTCCATACAACAGCCAGGGAATTTCCTGCAGTCAGGCTTTCTAGTAGTTTGATTTCCCANCACACAAGTTCCCCAGCGAGCCGTGTCCGAGATCTTGCAGCCATTCCCCAACACCAAATTACTGGAAAACTCTGCTCAGCTATGTGACATCAAGGGAAAAATTAATTTATGTAGGTATCTCAGGAAATTAGGAGATAATCCTTGCTTCTCACATAAAACTTAGTCAATGGTGTCAAGGCTCTGAAATTTAACAAGGAATACAGGATCCCTGTGGAAAACAGCATTAATTTCAATACTCTTACGTATTTCCGTAAGACTGTAAGAGAGTATAAGAACTTCAGATGAAAAAGGTTTGGTGGAATTGGAAGATCAATGAAATTGGGTGGGGTTTTTTCCTTAGGATCAGATCATTAGGCAATGCTTCTGAAAGCCCAGAAGAGGAGAAAAGTAAATTGAAGGGAAAATATATTGAAAGGAAACAAACCCATTGTTTAGATACTGGATTTTCTGAAGCAGTTCTTTTGTTTTGAGGAAACTGGTGCTTCCCTTTTTGGGAAATATGCACATCAAAACACCCACCAAACTTCAGTTATTTGTCTATAATATAAAATAACAAAATAATGACATAGAATGGAGGCAAAAATAAGGAAAGCATGGATTTTAATTTTTTTTTTTCATATGTGCTCTATGGCATTAAATCCAGCATGCTTCTGATTGTTTGCTCTGGTGTGGTTCCTATGAGTCAATATCAAGAGATTCAATGGAAAACCTTTGAAAACATTTTAAAGCTCTATTTTATAATAAATCTCTTATTCCAGTGTTTCAAAGATGTCCCTTTAAGAAAATCTTTACACAGCTGCTTTGTAACACCAGATCTCATCATCAGCCACAGGTCTTATTAACCAATGAGGGAAGAAAGACTGAGGTTTTTTTATTTTTTTTATTTTTTTTTACATCATTTTATGCTTTTGTTTCTAGTTTTCCCTCCATCTTCTCCCCATTATATAGAGAATAAGATTCCTTCCCTTTCATTAAGAATAAATGCCAAAACATTAAGCTTTTGTTTCTTAGCAGTTGTGGGTTTTGGAGGGGGTGTTTTTGTTTGGTTGGGTTTTTTTGCTTTTTGTTTTTTTTTTTCCCCAGGGGAACATACTGTCTCTGACACCCTGATATTATGTATAACCAGTGTTTTTATTACATTGAGGGTGTTTTATATTGTAGCTATACCTGCTAGTACCGAAATACTTAAGGCTATGTCACACTAATTCCATTAGTACACTCCCACCCACACTCTCCCATTTTTATGACTTTATGATTCAGCTGTAAAATTTTACTCTGGGTTTAAACTTGGAAGACAAGGTTTCATCCTTGAAGGTTGTTTTTAGGGGGTTTTGGGGTGGGGTTTTTTGTCTGTTTGTTTGGGGTGGGTTTTTTTGTTTGTTTTGTTTTGTTTTTTGGGTTTTTTTTTAAACCAAGTTTAAAAACAGGCCACTTGACAATTTTTAAAATGGAATAACCTGCCAAAACACAAAAGAAGCAATTCATTGTATATCCATATGTTGTGTTCTTATAATTAACCTCCCCAAACCTGAAAAATAAAGTTGTGATTTTTGTTTGTGGTTATACCATGATGTAACTTAGGTGTGAAAAAAAACCCTGAAAGTGTTACATAAAACATTCATTTGCTAAATGCAGTACACAACGCATTTATCAGCCTTGTGAAGTACACAGCTTATTGAACTACTACATGGCAAAATCCACATGCTAGCATATCTACTGAGTACAGATATATGCTGAGACACTGTGCCATTTGACACATTGCCTACATTTTTACATTACTTTTGACACTTAAGTACTATAGGACATAGAAATGGCTGGTTTTTTATTCACTTTAGACTATTTTAAATGGTGTTCTCTAATGACTTTAAACATTTTAAAAATCTGAATAACTCAAATCACTGCTTTGGGCTTCTGTTCACTTTTTAAGCCCCTGCTGTAAACTGAATCTTTTCTTATCAATCTCTGCAGAATTATGCTTTGCGTGCATACTGACTCTTGAAACCTTGAATAGATAGTTTTTACTACTCATATTATTAGGAGATTGTAAAGTTTCACATCTCCGTCATTACAGAGGCATAGGCTACCAATAAAACAAAAACCAACCAACCAACCAACCAAACAAACAAACAAAAAGAAAAAACCTAGTGAAAAGGGACCACATCTCAGATTTTCAGCAAAGTATACAACAGTGGTTTCAATGTTACTTCCAGGAATTCCTTCAATATCAAACCTTAATTTAAAATGATTAAGAATAGAACATTTGTTTCAGGAGATCGTTAAAAGTTTGCAAGAATGTGTCAGTCAAAATATTCTTCTGCTGAAGTCTGTTGTTGGACTTATATTAGTGAAATTTAGTAGTGGAGACTATTTCTACTATTAATACAAAGAAAGTGCCACAAACAGAGTAAATGTTATCTATGGTAATATAAATCCAAAGCACTGCTTTGCTGAAGTAAGTTATATTTTCTTAGGAAAAAAAAATAATTATGAATAGACTGGCTCAAGAGCTTTACTTTGATTTTTTTTTTTTTTTTACCACTGTTCATTTTCAGGGCTTAAAACCCCTCTAAACAAAAGAATTCTGATTTGGTATAAAATTTAACTGTTAATTACTTCTCTTAGTACAAACTTAACTCCAACCGATTCTTTTCTTCTACTTAAATGATCATACATGCATGCATGCATGTTTATACATGTGTCAAAATTCTCTGGCCCTACAGGCCCTACAGCTTTAGAAAGCTGTTCAGTTGCTAGTGAAAGAAAGGAAAATAACTTCATTAACTTGAATAATATCCTTACATTCTGAAAGTCTATAGGAAATATAGTGCTTTATCACAGATATACATGTTATCATATTTTTAACTAATACAGAAGACAAAACTTTCCTATTGTGGCTGAGGAGCTGTTTTCAAAACAAGGCTGCTGGAGGCAAGTTGTAATTACCACATGTAAAATAAACTGGCCAGCAGTTGCTTTCACTTAACTGCATGCAGCCTGTGCTGAGGGTCCAGCTCATTGAGTTCTTCAATTCAAAAATTTTCTTTCTGGGAATTTGCAGCACATCACAGGTGCATGGAGGAAAGTTTCTCTGTTCTGTGTATGTTTGGTGATATTAATTGTCTCCCCAGGTAAAACTGGAGAAGAGACAAGCCATGCTCTACTAGGTCCCAGAGGGAGGTAGGGGTTCCAAGTGTAGGAACTGACAGATAACTTCCCCTTCAGTAACCCTGTCTTGATTGCATTATTCTGTGCTGTACAGAAGACCTGGGGTCCTACCTCAGGGTGATTAAATGAAGTAGATATCTACAATCTTTACATTATACCTCTCAGAGATGCTAAACTCTTTGTGGAGTTAGATCTGTTGGCCGAAGATGAGCATGAAGTTACAATGAAAGAATCTAAATTTCTCAAAACATACAAGGTTTTGTTGTATTCCTCATTTGATATTGCAGATCTTCAGCTTTCAATAGTACTGAAATAATATTGTATGATATGAGGATGAAAGGGGTACACTTATCTTCAAAACTATTGATGTACCGTATTCTGCCATAATGAGTTGTGGATGTGAGCTAAACTAGTACTAAAAAGAAGTTAAAATGTTTTGATAATAAAACTTTATTTTAGAGGTTTAAAAACATTGTTTTGATTGGAAAGACGCATTTTTCTATGCACTGACTTCATCATCCATATTACACCTTGCACTGAGTTTTATAAACACATACATAATTCATTATGTTCATGCATTTAGTTGTAATGCATCACTTTGAGGAAGACTGTTTAATTCCTGAAATTAGTTTCATAACTCTTTTCCAAAATGTTAAATAGTTATTTTGTTTCTTGCAAGCATGTGATATAGCTGTACATTTTTTACAATCTGGACTCTCCTCTTAATTATTCAGTAATTGATTGCAGACCATAAAGTATATAAAATTTGCAATAATATTTCAGATTCCATGAACTATTTTAGACTGAATCCTGATAGCCTCAGCAATTATTAAATTGTTCCCTATTACAAAAATAGTGCTTTGTGAAAATGAAAAGAGCTATAGATTGAATATAGCACTGCTTTTTAATACAATTAAAGGCATATTCTGTCTTTTGGAGCTTTCACTGCTGATGAACAAACATACCTTTGAGGGGTTCTAGAGGTTAAAAAAAAGAAAAGGCTTTAAAGACCTGTGACATATAGGAAGACCTTTCTTAAAATCCTAACAGGCAATCTTGGCTAGCTCCATAAACAGATGCCATGTGATCTTTGGCAGTTATTACAAGTACATTATTCTACTGTCTTGTTGTCTATTTAGGTAGTACCCTTCCTTCTGGAAACGTACTTTCTAGCTTCTTTATAAAACAAATCACAAATATACTCATCTATATTTCAGTCTGCACCAAATGCTATACCTTCCCTTAAAATCTGTATCTATTTTCTCAAAAGAAAAAGAAAAAAACAGAGGATGGCTTCTCTGATGTCCACTTTTCAGAAGCAGCCTCACTGGGATACACAAAATAAAGTGCCCTGGTAGCTATTATTTCTCTTCCAACCGATAAGACCAGGCACATGATACTATTGTGCTTTCAATTCCTAGCCGTGACAGCAGAGTCCGTAGTGACAGATGTTTAGTCTGGTGACAGTTAGATTATGGAGTAATGCCTCAAAGGTTCCTCTTCATATGTTGCCCCCTTTTTGTTACATTTGGTATGGAGAAATTGGTATGGGAAAAGAGCCTTCCCTTGCAATAGTACAACCACTGTTTACCATTTGCAGTTTTCTGCTCTCACAGATGTTGTTCTTCACTGGTCTCAATGATTGGGCAAAGGGAAAAATAACTAATTCCTGCAGTGTCTAACTTGTTAAACTCAAAGTTTGGCCTTTCCGTTCATCTGTAATTAGTAAAGACCACAGGAATAATGCCAATGAATCATATCAAGAAGTGGCATTAATTCACAATTATAGGGACTAAATACACATATGTGTCCATAAAGTCATTACCAAGGGGAGAGATGGAGAAGAATTGGAGAGATAGCAGGAATTTCTTGAAGCTTCAGGTGGATTGCAGAAAAACACAAGCTGATCTCAGGGGTGCATCTTTCCAGTTCTGTGAACTGATATGTACAAAATGCACATCATAATTCTGCCAACATTTTTACTAGCCCCTGTGGGAGACACTGCTGTCAGCTCTGCATGGAAAGAGGATGAGCGTTCTCAGAAGAGGAAATGTGACTTCTTAGGATGACACTGCTAACACAGAGCAAACCCTCTCCGAAGTGGTGTGTACAGTCATGGAGTCTGAGAAAAAAAGAAGGAAATTGTCCATTATCTGTTTGGAATGGATTAGACATTGTTTGTTCTGAGATATTAATTTTTGTATATTTCCTCTTGCTGTAATCCAGTAAATATTTAGTTGTCCTAATTAGCAGGAAGCTAAAATATCACTATTAAATATCAGTGTAATACAGTATTGTTGGCTAAAAATTAAAATGACTACCTCAAGGGCTATTTATATTATTGGAAAGAGGCTGGGAGAGGTGTGGAAGGGCATAAGGATATATGCATTCCATGAATTCAACCAAAAACAAAATATCATGTCCAACTACACCCACTCCATTGAGATTTTAGCGTTGTTTTTCAACTGGATGTTGAGTGAAACAAATCAGGGATTTGTACCCTGGATTTGCTCAGTTTTCTTGATTTTAAGTCTTGTATACTTTTTGCTTGTTAGTTTGATATGTATTCCTAAGACATGTTCCAGCTTTCAGTGCGCTTACTGCTGTTCCTTTACCTTAATGAGTTGAATGGCTGTCTAGAATATGTTCTGAGACTCTTCTTATTCTGAAATAATATGCAAAAAACATGCTGTCTGGTAAGATGATGTATTTCCTTCTGAAAAGCAGGTGAAACTCTACTTAAAGAATTTGTAAAATGTGAGAGAGATATTTCAGACTTGGCTATACCTATATCAAAGTTGTAGTCAAGCAAAATTATTTACAGAATAGTACTCAAACTTGATAAGATATGATAATCCTCTGAATCTTAAGCTGTTAGAATTGGAAGGATTTTGGGTACTCCCCATTTCCCCAATGAAGTGAAATGAAGTTTAGTAACCTGGTAGTCATTTCAAAGTAGGT
>VXBL01005470.1:0-23668 GCA_013400195.1 Aramus guarauna | reverse complement strand
ACTTCTGGCCACCTGGAGACCCCGTGGGGACGCAAGCCATGACAACGATGTGGCTGTCCCCTGCCCCTCCGAAAAGCAAGGCTGGGGGGGGGGTACCTCCGCTGGACCACCTCGGGGGCCCTGCTGGCAAGCCGGGATGGAGGGTGCCAAGCCCCTTCGGTGCGCTCCGAGGGGAGTTTTCTGCAAGTATGGGCTCTGCGGACCCCTCCTCCGTCCTCGGCATCTCCAGGCGGCTGGGCAGAGCTGGCAAAAGAAAGAGCTTGAAGGCTTCACAACCGTAAAAATAATAAATACAACGTCTTCCTCCCGCACTGCATCAAACGACCGTGCTGGCCCTCCTCGGGCCCGGCCCTTCCTCCGTCCATCCCAGAGGGATCGCTGCTCCTTGGCGTTGGTCACTGCAGGGTCCCAAAGGGCTTGTCATGGAAACAGTCACGAGAAAGGCGAGTGTCCTGGGGTCTGCCACGCCGGGCTGCAGGGGGAAAGCTGTCCCGCTTCCTACTGCAGCAGCTTCGGTACCTCCACCTGCCGGAGAAGACACCCCGTTACTGGGAGGAGCGGGGAGCAATGAAAAGGGATGCTGGAATGGCCCGGGGACCTGCTGTGGTGGAGCTGGGCCTCTCTCTCCCTTGCTGCCAGGAGCGCTCAGTGTGACAGGGACATCTCTTCCTCTTGGCCAAGTTGGTTGTCCCCAGGCTCCAGCTCGTGGACAGCCTGGCCGGGGACAGAAAGCCACCTGGGGCAAGGGAGATGTTTCAAGGCATTGTGCTGGGACCAGCGCTGGAGACGCAGCCTCTCTGGCCAGCCTGGGCTACCTCCTACTCCCATGGGAGTGGGCTCAGCCATGCCAACGCGGCAGCAAGAGCTTGGTGAGTCTCTGCCCTTGGGGACCCACCGCCTGCGTGCTCTTGCCTGCACGGACACTGGTCCCACGCAGGGTTGTGAGCCTCCCTCGCTGCGGCTAAGCACTGCTCCTTTTCTGCATGGGGAGGTCCTGGATTTCCATCCCCTGGGGTTATAGGTTAAAGCTGGCTTCTTCCTTGTGTGCCAAACCCTGGAGCCAAACCTGACTGCTGGAATGAGGTGGATCTGCCCATCCCAGTGACTTTGCCAAGGGATGGACCTGCCCCTTTCATGCTCTCTGCCATGGGTCTCTCAAGATCCAGGGATGGATCTTCTCCTGTTGCTCTGTCAAGGGATGGATCTGCTGACCCCATCTGCTCTGCAAGGGATGGATCTGCCTGCCCCGTGTTCTCAGCAAGGGGATGGATCTGCCCCTGCCTCGTGCTCTGTGTAGGGCTTGGGACCATGGACGTCCCACTCCGTATCCTGCACTGGAGAAGGACAGCCCTCACCTCTCCGCTACCCAAGTGATAACGAACATGACCTCAGATCTCAGCCCATAGACTAACCCTGCGGGTGCTGCCTGAGGCGACCCCACCGTGGCCCTGCACTTGCCTTCTTGAGCTGTTTGAGGTTGCTGGAGCGGATGGCCGCCAAGAGCTGGTCCCGCGAGTTCTTCTCTTGGACCGGCAGCACCCGGTCTCCCAACTTCCTCTGTGTGGCTGGTGAGAGCGAGTTCCTCAGGTTCTCGTTGATCAGTGGTGGGGCGAGCGGAGGAGGAGGTGGGGGTGGCGCAGCAGGGGCCCCTCCCTTCTTAGGAGAGCTTTTGGGGGAAGCCTTGGGGGATGGCTGTGGGGATGGCTTGGGGGACCCCTTTGGCAGGGCTCCGGGCTTGGGCACCTCCAAGAGATCTTTCTTCTCCCCACGTTCCTGTGCCAGTTTCTGCTCCTGGAGGCGTTTCTGCCTCTGTTTGTCCATGTTTCGGCTCAGCAGGTTGGTGACTGTCATGCGTGGTCCGGCCAGCTCAAAGTGGTAGCCCAGCTTCAGGAGTGTGGTGTTTTCCTTCAGGAGCTTGGCGATCTCCATCTCTGTCTTCCCCCCACAGATGTGCCGCTGGTTGTGGAAACGCAGTTCTGTCAACGTGTTGTTCTGCAGCAGTGCCCGGAAAATGGCCAGTATGCCCTTGCCTGTGATGTGGTTAGAGTCCAGGTTGATGCTCGTCAGCACTTTGTTGGACTTCAACATGATGGCGATGGCGAAGGCCACGTGGTCATCAGCACGGGTGTTGGCCAAGGCAAACAGCTTGACCACAGTGTTGAACTCCAGGGCCTCAGTGAAGCGCACTAGGGTCTCGTTGTTGATACAGTCCGAGTTGTTCACGTTCACTTCGGTGACCTCGGCGTCATTGTTCTTCACCTTCTCGATAAGCTCATCAAAAATGCTGGAGGCTTCATCATCCTTGGCTTGATCTGAGGAGCTGTTGGTGGTGGGCTTGGAGGGGCTGCTCTCGGCTGTCACCTTGGCCTCCTGTTTATCCTCCGCTGCCTTTTCTGCCTCTGGCTGGGAATTCTCCTCGACTGCCTTTGCTTTTTTCAAAGCTGAACTCTTTTCCTCTTCTTTTTTATCATTTTCTTTCTTATCTTCTCCCTTTGTGTCTTTTCCTGCCTCTTTTTTTAATCCTGAACTCTTATCTTCCTCCTTTTTGTCCTTCCCTGTGCCCTTCTTCAATGCAGAACCCTTTTCTTCTTCTTTTTTGTCCTTCCCTGTCTCCTTCTTTGCTGCTGAGCCCTTCTCATCTTCCTTTTTATCCTTGCCTGCATCCTTCTTTAATGCTGAGCCCTTTTCTTCCTCCTTTTTATCCTTCCTTGCATCCTTCTTTAATGCTGAACCCTTTTCTTCCTCTTTTTTATCCTTCCCTGTGTCCTTCAACGTTGAGCCCTTCTCTTCCTCTTTTTTGTCCTTCCCCATCAGCTTTTTCTCCATGGCCTTGACTTTGCTGTTGATAGCACTCTCCTCTTTGGTCTTGGTCTCAGCCTCAGCTTTAACTTTTGGGTCTGTTTTCTGAACACTTTCTTCCTTTTTAGAGTCTTTCCCCACTTTTGTATCTCGTTTCCGGGCCAGGTCTTTGGAAGGAGCTTCCTTTCCTTTTTCTTCTTCATTCTTGGCTCCCTTATTCTTCTCGCTCAATCTGCTTTCCTAACAAGAGAAAAACACCAGGGGCGTTACGAAGACAGATGCCTCTGACCTCCCGACTCGCCGCCCCAGTCTCACTGTCACCAACTCTGCACCTCTGTCACACAGGAACAGCCATGGGGCCCCACGGGGCAGCACTGCAGCCGGGGAAGATGCATGGGAGGATGCAGGACAGTTTGGCCTCAGGAAGGTCTTGGACTACGCCTACAAGGGACGAGCTGCCGTAAAACAGACATTTCTGATGGAAACCGAGTGAGAGCATCGTGCAGAGTCCCCAGGAGGCAACGGGGAGGTGCCATGGGGGAGCATGAGGACAGCCAGCACTGGTCTGTGCCATGGCAGGGGACAGACCCGTGGCCAGGACTCCTGAGGGAGGTAAGCGACCTCCTGCAAATCATGATAGTTTAGCTCTGAATACAGGCCAGAGCCTCCTCCATCTCACCTGAGTGATTTACCACTGCACATTCACACACTGCAGCCTGCGGTGGTGCTTTGGGAAAGGAAAGATTAACCCAGCCGAGGTCCTGGGTCCAGAGAGGGATCAGCATCCGAGTGCCCCAAATGTAGGCAGAGCCTGCAGGACCCAGGCATGCCGAGGTCCCGCTGCAGCTCTCTAAGGCATCGCTGCTCTCCTTCTGCCACCAGTCCCTTCCCAAAGGGCTCCAGAGGTCTGTGGGTTGCCCTCCTTCATCCCCAATGAACAGACGATAACCTAACAAGTGGCAGGATGCATCTCCCTTAGCGGACTGCGCTGTTTGATCCCTTCCTATCATACCTCCTAAGAGTCATCCTCTTTTTAATTACCTTTTTAACCAGGGATGGAACTAGTGCCTGTACGTCTCTGAACCCCAGGTGCTTTCTCAGCTTTTCTAAATGGTTTCCAGCTGGATGTTCTGCAGTTTTGCCCAGTCCAGACCCCAACACACTTCCTGTGCTGGCCTGGACGTGTGTGCAAGCAGGGGAGCATCCACAGCCAGTGACACTGGTGACACTGCTCATCCAGCAGCTGCATCCAACCCTGGGCTCTCTGAAACGGGCCTCCTTTTAACATGAGTTTGCATTTTTTTTATCTCCCTGCAGAAAATCGAGGAGATGGGGACATGGCATTTATTGCTTTGTAATGCATGTTTTCTCAGCACATCTCCTTCCAGTGTCCAAAGGCATCGTAGGAGGGAAGAGCTTAACTGGGGTGGTCTTGGGGAAGGATGCAGATCTTGCTGCATGCGTTGGGCAAAGCAGTGTCACTGCAGCTGGCACCCCCTTCCCCCACCCCTGGGATCTCCCCACCTCTCTGTGCCAAGAAGTCATGCAGCAGTGCCCTGGACCTCCTGAGTTTCTTCTTTTATCTCCAATCCAGCCAAGATGCCTGCTCATTCCTTAGCGGGCTGGCAAACATCAGTGCTTCTGTTTCGTCTGCCTCCTTGTATATTCGTTCTTCAAAAGCAATTTTTGCCTTTGCTTTTATGCTTATCATGATGCCACTGTTGTGTTCGCGGGACTTTGATATGCAGGAGGAGCTTAGTTTGGCTTTTGGTTCTCCAGTGCTGACCTTCAAGCAGCGACTACACCCTCCCTGCATGCAGACAGATGCAACCCCAAGGCTTGATGGCTATTTTCTTACAAACTACCTCTGTCAGCAAAGGATTTTTGTCTTTCCCTTCATGCTTTAGGGCCATTTGATCATTTGCCTCTTGTCTATCAAACCCCTTTTCACATAATTTTTG
The DNA here is from genome assembly GCA_013400195.1 of Aramus guarauna. NCBI lineage: Eukaryota > Metazoa > Chordata > Aves > Gruiformes > Aramidae > Aramus > Aramus guarauna. The sequence continues at coordinate 18,908 of VXBL01005470.1, read as the reverse complement.
GTACTTTTGTCAAGCAAATAAACCTAATCCTTAGCACAGCCTGTCTTGTGCATTGCTGTGGACCACAGCCAGCACTGGCAGCTCCAGGACACAACAAATGCCTCATTGCAGCTTTCACCCATGGCCGATGGGGCTGGGAAGAGTCTCCTGCCACAGGAAGATGACATGTTCTGCTTCTACAACCACAGCAGCTTGGTGCATGCAGCCTTCCAACCTGTTGGTTTTCTTATGGTGCCAGATTTGCTTCTTTGTGTGCCTGGAGAGATGCAGGGGCAGGACTAAGACTTTGTTACAGCAAAGCTATAAGAGCAGGGCACCAGGGCAGGATTCACCTCCCCAAACATCAGATATGAGACAACTCCACTCCCAACAGAGAGGAGCCAATGCCATGAACAGATAACTGAAGACAGATGAACCCCTGATATTGGGACCAAGTTTGCTGTATAGAGGAGGATCCTACTGTAAAGTTTGCCTCTGGGTTTGGCAGTTTAAACCTCCTTCTCCCTGCTCTGCAGCCAGGGAGCATACAGCTCCTAACCCTCGCGGCTGGCCGGCTCTTCCTGGGTGCCTGGCTTTGGCAGCACGGCTCGGCTCTGCGTGCCAGCTGGTGCCGTGGGGTTTCTGTCTGGAGATGAGCAGAGGGTGACGTGCTGAGACTCTGCTAGCTAGGAGCTGCGGTTAGGTCAGGCTCAGATCTACAGCTGTGGGATTAATCCGGGCGTCCTCAGCTCGACCACAGCGATGCTGTCTGAAGGAGCAGGAGGAGGAAGCACCAAGGCGAGGGGTCATCTTTGCCAGGGGGACTTTGGGAAAAGAAGGAAGAAAGATGCCTCTGGAAGATGCAGCTGTGATGCCTTTACGAGCTCCCTGGGTCCTCCCTGGGCTAGGACAGCACCGTGGCTTCACCCAATGCCTTGAACCCCCAAATCCAGAGTCCAGAGGCCCTGGCTGCCCCCAAATGCAGAGTCCAGAGACCCTGGTCAGCAGCCAGGGCTGGCCTCTTCCTCCAGACGATGCCCTGGCCAAGGTGTCTTCCCCAGCCCAGAGCACTGAGGTGCCCGTGCCAGGGCAGAGCGTGGCTCTGCCTTCCCAGCGCATGGCACTGCTGGCCCTCGGGGACTGCTTTTTTTTTGTGGAAAGAACTGGCCTGGCTGTTAGCGGGGCAGCCGTGGGGACTGTTTGTACCTGGCGTATAAACAGATGCCATCTGGGACGAGAGCGCTATTTATTTAGTTAAGAGATTTCTTGGCTCTCCTGCACGGACCTAAACAGGTGACAGAAAGGCATATGCCAGGCCTCTACGAAGCTTGTCCCTGTGTCCACACAGCCCCTTGCTGCTGCAGATCCCAAGGACCAGGGGTGGGGCTCCCAGAGGTGCCCCAGTGCCAGACCCCCCCTGTCCTGGGGGCTGCAGGGAGCACATGATGCCACCTGCTCTGGCACTGAGCTGGTGGCCCTTCTCACCAAGACGTGCCCTGTTCCCAGGTTTGGGATGGTGCAAGGATGGTGCAAGGACACTCAGTGACATCCTGAAGCACCTCGGTGAAGGAAGAGCCACGTCTGCCCTGCCAGGAGGTGTGTGTGCGATGAGGACGCTGCTGCCTCGCTCTGTCCCTGCACACTGATGCCTGACGGTGCCTTTCAAACGTGTTTGGGGATGTCCCAGGTTAGAGGTTTCTTGCAGGTCCCTGCGAGAAGAGGCAGTTGCCTCCCCAGGGCTCTGGAGCCCTTCAGTGTCCACAGAGTGAGCAGTCCTTGAGTCAGACCCAGGAGACTCATCTCCACACCCAGCTCTCCAAAAAGCTTTCTCCTTCCCAGCCCAAGCTCACACAACTCGACAGTTGGGAGCCCTTAGTCTCCCCTAAGCTCCCTGGGCCATCCAAGACCAACCAGAGCAGAGGCTTTGGCCAGGAATTAGCAGATCTTGGAGAAGGGGAGGAAAACTCTGCAGAGAAGGACCTACATCTCCCATGCTCAGAGAAGGCAACAGATTTCTCCAAACAAGATGAAACTAGAGCAAAATAAGATGCATAGCAAATCTCTGCTTAGCAAAGCCACTGTAGCAAGTGCTGGGAATGTCTTTTGATATTGTTAGTACTGTTCTCATCCATCCCCGGGCTCTCGGTGTGCCTCGCCACCCCAGCTCCACTGCAGGTGCCATCCCCAGGTGGTGACACCGTCCCAAGCTCTGCTCACTGGTGATGGTGCAGAAGTTCCCACCTCCAGGCTGGAAATGGAGCACGTAGCTCCAGCTCTTGGAGTTCAGCAGAGGAGCTGTGTGGCAGGATAATGCAGAAGAGGAGAGAGAAAAGCATCCTTCCCCCGGTCTTGAAACCCTGGCTGTCCCCGCAGCCTACCAGCGCACCTTCTCCTGCAGCCCAGGCAACCAGCCAGGCTGTCTCCATCTGCAGAGACCAGTGCCAGCCCTGTACCCTCTCCATTGCCATCTTGAGTCCTGCCTGCTCGCTCCTCTCTGCCACACTGACATATTTACCTTGGATACCTAGAAACCAGTGCCGCTGCACCCCCTCCTGTGCCATTCCCTCTGCTGCGAGCATGATTATTAGGGGAATATTTTTACATAGCGTGTCAGACCTTTAAAAATAAGCCTAATGAAAACAGCCTGGTACTTGGCTGATTAATCACCAGTGTTTTGATGAACTGAAATGCCTTCCCGTTTCCTCTAAATAGACTAAAATGAGCATTGCCATTGCTTGTTAGCGTTTGTAACCCTCAAACCCACTCAGATGTTTCCTTAAAAGGCAAAGGAGACTGGGAACTTCTTGCCTGGAATCTGAGCGTTCGCAGCACCGCTCCCGATGCTGAGCAAGGGATGGGGCTGGGGATGGAGCAGCCAGTTGAGCCGGGGATGGGTGGGAGCGGAGTGGAGCAGAGGGGCTGCTGTGGGTGGTGGGGATGCAACAGTTCTTCCCTCCTGCCCTGAAAGCCCTGCAGCTCATTTTGGGGTAGAAAATCGCTGCTTGCGTGGTAGGTATCGATCGGGCTGTTTGCTTAGCACGGGGATTGAGAGCTGGCAGAGAGAAAGGTCACCCCACTGTGCCCACAAGCAGGTTTCTAAGTGAAAGGAGAACATGCTGGGGAAAAGAGGAGAGGATGGGTTATCCAGGGACTCGCAAAACCTGTACCCAAGCTGGAGGGAAGGGTCATTTTGTCACCTGGCTACTGCTGTTACATCACTCCCTGGCAGGGGGGCCATATGGAAATGCATTTGTAGAAGAAATGTTTTGTCTTTGGAAGGGGCCAGCTTTCACGAGCCTGCAGTTATTTTCAGAGGTATGTCCTGGGAATAGTTCCTCATGGCGTGGATTACCAGCTGAGCACAATGCCCCACCATGCCGGCCATGTGCTTGGCTCAGCTAAAGAGCTAAAGATGTCAGGATGGAAAACTTGAAGGGGGGCACATGCTGCCAAGCAGCTCCGTGTTGGCTCTGGGGAGCTGTGCCACATCAGGGTTCAAGGAGGGCTTGGCTGAAAGGGGGAAAGCAGAAGAGACCAGGACAGCTCCTCCGTGAGGTTCACTGGTGGGGGTACATGGCATGCTGCGCCCCAGGAGGAAATGGGACTGTCAGCAAAAGATCTCAGGGCCAAACCTACATCTGTAGTTCATGTGAAAATGGCTCCAGAAATAGCAACTCAACCTGCAGCTGACACTTGGTTGTAATGTCACCTGCAGCGCTGGTGGCCTTGGGAAGCCAACTGTGAGGTATCACCCCACACACACACACACCTGCCCCCGCAGCTGATATGAGAGCATCAAGAGCACAAGAGGGGAAGCCTCAGCCAGATCAGGTCCACCCCAATGATCAGCACCGCTGGAAAATCCAGGGTTAGCTCCAGTGCGGCTGATGACTCCAGTTGCTGCTTGCTGTGGATGGGAATGGGGACACAGGCTTCGCACAGGCCCAAGCAGAGGGGTATGTGGAAATTGCACATATTTAGCTAAATCAGTTGAGCTGCACGTCCACTTGTAGGCACAAGTCTTGTGCCTACACTCTTGCAAGCACCAAGGAGTTATCATTGCTTGTAACCAAACTGCCCTACACCAGTGCATGGCCCTCCTAGACCAAGATGCAGACACCTGCTGAAGGACAACAGGACCAGCTAAACTTAATTAATCCAGCAATTATTTCAGCCACAACGGGTCATTTCTGCATGTACACTGGAGCCCATGAGTCTTCTCCTTGTGACTCACTGCCTCCCTCCTCTCCAGAGTCGTTTTGGTGTGCTAGCTGCTTGGCACATGGCTTTTGTGACCAGCACAGACTCTCCACCCAGAGCTGTGCTCCTTGCAAACCAACCAGAATCCCGCCAGAGATGTACGGATGGGGAATAAAGTCCAGAGCAAGAGACTGTTCCTTTCTCCCAGCCTCTGCTGGGATAATAAATTTTTCCCACAGCCAACAGGATATTTTCCAGTTCATCTCTTGGCATGGCATGGCTTAGGCAACAGATATCCATCAGCAAAGCTCCATCGCTCCCACGCAAATCCTGAGTGACAGAGGGGCTTTTGGAGGTGGGAGAGCTGGGAAGTGGGGAAGCCCCAGGGATGAGGGCAGGCTTCTGAGAGACAGAGAGACAGCTCATCAAGAAGTGCTGGTCAGCTGGGGGGTCCCAGACCAGACTGGCAAGGGAAGGAAGATGGGTTTGGCTATGTGAAGTAGGGGGTTTAAGCATAATTATGGATCCATAATTAACAAGCCAGTCTGGAATCCCTGACTGAGGGGTTTCAGTCTGTCCTACACATGCTACTGAGTCCTACAAAGGTCTCCAGAGCCACCAAGAGACTCTGAGATCCAACACACAGCTCTAACCTTGGGCATCTGCATCATCCTCCGGAGATGCCTACCTAGTTGTGTGGGCTCTAAAGGAGCCCCCAATGTTCCCTCCTTCCTGCCCAACCACCCCAAATCCCAGCCAGAGCCTGTGAGTGAGGCACCAGCATCCCACCACCCCTCAGTGCAACCATGGGTGAAGGGGGCTGAGGAGGCTGGGCACAAGCCACATGAGAGCTCCCAGGGGACAGAGATGTCCCCCAAGACTGTCCCACTGCACAGGGAAGTCCCTTGAGGTTGGCAGTGGGCAAAGGCAGGTTGTTTTGCACTTGACGTTCCTGGGTACCTATTGCCATTATACTCTAGGCATGTGAAAGGGTTGCTGGAGCCAAGCTAAACCACAACAAGCTGTCTAAGCTGCTCCTTTCCTCCGATCCTCCGCCAATTTTTTCTCAGGGACAACTCAGAGCCAAGGACATTCCTGGAAAAAATGCTGTGTCCTTGGCCGAGTCCTGAGACCTCCTAAATCCAGACTGCCAGAGACCACTGGAGGAAACGGGACCACGAGGCTTCTGCTGATCCTGCTTGCCCAGAACAGCTGAGTCCAGGTCTACATCACACCCACCCACTTACAAGGGGATCTGGCTTTGCTCTACCTGCAGCAGTGCCAGAGCAACTCTCCTGGTCCTCATCTACCTTATTGTGGGCTGGTGTTGTGAGACACCCTGCTCGTACTCCCTGTACATCCCACAGAGCTCTGGCCCCCACAGGCACCATGGTAGAACTGTTCCCAGCCAGCAAACAGTTTCTCTCTTGACACATTTGGATTTTTTGGGCATGAAGCAAGGGTGAAAGGACCTCAGCTTCCACCACTGGGACACATGCAGATCTAGCATGACCCCCCAGGCCATGCTCTATGTGCCAAAGCCCAGAGCAATGTAAACAACTTCTTGCTCTGTCCCGCCTCAGCTATTACTCTGTTATTTTGATGAGGAGCTCAGTTATTCCCCTTCCCTTCTGCTCAGACCTTTCTGGCCCCAAATATAACTGTCCCTTTGCACTTCTCAGGCCAATGTTTTTAAAAACATCCTCCTTCTGAGATGCAGCACTGTTCCAGAGACCGGACAATTTCTGGCCCTGACTTTTGTCTTGCTTTGCCTTCATTGCCGAATTAAGGCACATAACAAATGTTTCAACTGGGATTTCTTTAATAGAAGAGCTCCAGCCCTTCCACAGCGACATGCAGCCATTTTCCAGAAAGCCCTTAAAGCCGCTGGATACTCTGCAAATGGAAACTTTCTCTTCTCTAACAAAATCTGGTTTTAGAAGTCAGGGTTTTTCTCTTCTGTCTGTTGTATTCCCAGCCTCTTCTCCTGACACTGCCATGGCTGAACTGGATGTTCCCAAGCTGAGACCTTTTCTCTGATCACCTCCTCTTTGGCAGAGGTTGCAAACGGCAGCAAACATCAGCGATTCACACCATGGACACCCCAAGGCTGGATTTCTACTTGGTGCACTTTCCATGGGCAGCCCACAAAGAACATTTCTCAGATTTTTAGTAACAGAAAAACAGTAAATCAGCCTTAGCGAATCTTAAATCCTCTCTCCCATCCTCTGCGTCATGGGGGCTGGATGCTCAAGACACAGGTCTCTGGCTCCCAGCCTCCTGGAACTACATGGAAAGCTTCTCCAGGCCCCTTGCTGGTGCAGGTCTCCCATGGGTCCCATCAGCTAGCCCATGGGACCATCACAGTCACCCCACATCATCACCAGTGGCCACGGGCACCCAGTGTGGGAGGATGAATCAAAGGTCTTTGAAGCAGGTGAGATGAGCCCCAGGTGCATACCTGCCAAAATCAGAGCTGGTTTGCTGGTCAAACCCCTTAAAGAGCTTATGAGAAGCAAGAGCACTGGCTCCTTGGGCTCCTACACCATGTGGGAGCTGTAGCCAGAACATGGCACTTAATGAGATAAAGCAGGGCATGTCAGGAGTCATGATCTCTAGTTCTCAGAAACTGAAGATCTTCCCTGAAAGGAAGCAAACTGCAGCTCCCTTTCTGCTGTGGACAGCTCTCACGGCTGTGCGGGTGCTGGTTCCCGTGCCGGCATGTCTGCCTTGTGCTCTTGTCCCCCTGCCAGGAGCCAGGACTGCTGGGAGCCCTTGGCAGCATCCAGCAGGTCTCGGTGTGAATCCTGACCCAAATACCGTGTCTCGGCCCTGGGCTACTCAACCCAATGTCAATGGTCACCAGAACACCTCCGTGACCCTGGGCAACCTCCCTGTTGCATTTCTGCAGCTCTTGTTCTTGTTTTCAACCTTGTTCATTCTGGGTGGAGGAAAGGACCAAGCAGGACTCATGTCACTTCATGCTGGTCCACCTTTGTTGCTGCTGTCCACACCATGATTTCAGAGCAAGTGCCCTGATACCTCCTCCCCTGCAAAGTGAGATCCTTTCACTCCACTGTGCTGCGATTCCCACCATGGCAAAGGGTGGGCTTGAGTGACATGACTGGTTAATCCCAACGTCCTGCTGGGAGCTGAGTCACTGAGACCATTTTAGCACACAAATGATGTCATAACGCTGCAAAAGAAAGCGATACGTAAAGGATCCCAGCTCTTTTCCTCCTCTATATGTCTATTTATCAGCTCAACATAAACAGACAATAAACCTCCCTGTCTGTGGCAGCTCGGCCCATATAAGCTAAACACTCCAAGCATTTCCATGGATTTATCTGCATCCCCGTTGTGGTTTATGTAAATATAGAACTCAGCTTTTTACTCTTGGGTTTTTTTCAGACTGACTAGAAATTCAGCTTTTTTTTTCCTGCTTGTGCCCTTAGATGGACTGCGTATCTCCCAGACACAGTGTGCCTCTGGCGCGACCTACGAGTCACTGGGAACACTTTGTGCGGCCATTTGCCCCGGTCGCAGCAAAACAAAGTTTCTGCCATCGTTGCCCAATGGTCTAGCTGGGACATTCCTTCTCACAGCATTTGCTCAGAAATGCAGTTCAAACCTGGGTGTGTTGCCACCTCACTCACTTCAGCTGTTGTCTACACTGCAGATCCTTCCGTTATCTGTCATTGCATCATTCCTGCTTCTCTTTTCGCCTTGGAGGTCTGTTTTATCGTCTGTTGCTAGCTGACAGCTCGTTTCTGATGCTCGTCCTTCTCATTACAGGGTTGGTACATTTTCAGAAATGAAGAATGAAACATCCAAGTGCAGACAACGGCAGTTTTAATTTCTGAACAACGAAAAGTGACAAATAAAAGGGCTCTCCTGGATGGGCTGTTCTGCAGCAGGCTGGAGAGGCCACAAACAAAGCAGAGACCATCTGTGGCCTCCTTTAAGGACCAAATAGAAATGACACAATACCTTTGGTTTCTTTCAAAATGTGTAACTATTTGGATATCCCGGACTATTGTCCATGGGAGTAATGCAAAGAGCAGGAAGCCGCCAGCTCCATTCCCCCTCTGTGTGCTGGTGGAAGGACCCACACCTTTGTCCTCTGCCCACCCCAGCATGAGCCAGGAGCTGCTGGAGAAGCACCAGGAGGAAGGGTGCCCCAGGGTCACCCACCCCTTACACCTCCTTCTGCGGCCAGGAGCTGGGCAGAACAATGGCGTGTTCTGATGAGGGAAAAGCATGCACCCAGACCGCCAGAGACGTGCCCAGGACATGGTTAAAAGAAAGGCAAGAGCTGGGAACTGGTGAAAACTCTTGGAAGAGAGAAGGAACAGTCTTGGCATATTGACAGAACTGGCTGATAAACAGAACAGCAGAGTTTAAACACATATGCGTTAGTCACAGACGGGTAAGATGCTTAAAGAATGATACAACTGCTTCTTTTCCCTCGTTTGCAATTTCCCTTGAGTCTGTCCCAGCTATTTAAATGTGGAGCTTGTTTTCCCTCCAGATATTTTCATGAAAAGATGACAAGCTTTGAGCATTAATAAGAAATTTAAATACTAACTTGTTTTTCCATGGTGTTGAAGAAGGGCTCATTGGTAAGGATTTCCACTTTTCATGGTATCTCCCTCCACATATAGCCATCAGTAATTTGATTAAATACCACCCAGCAGCAAGTGCCAAGTCTATACCACAGACTCCAGTAAGTTGGAAAGGAAGGCAGGACTTTTTAGAAGACCTTCCCAAGGAGTTTTGTAATCCTTATCTGTGGCAATAGGACCTGCTGCCCTCTGAGACCATCATCCTTCCAATATGCTGCATTTGGATTAAGTAAACTCCTTCCAAGGTCACTGCTTTTCCCTCTGCATCAAAACCTGGACATGAAGAACGGTGTCCCACCACTTGCTGTCAGTCGTATGCAGCCTGGAGTGAGAAGTGCTTGGGGACACAAGGATGTCCCCAGGAGCACTGGGCCAGGCAAAGCAGCCTGCAGGAATAAGGATGCATGGACCTGGAACAGGAGGGTGTCTTGTCCATGCAAGAGTGTGCATGGGGAGTGGGACATCCAAGAGGAAGGGGAAAGGTGCTGGAAGACACTTTCCTGAGCCACCTCACCTCCTGTGGGAAGAATGTTCAACCTTCAGGAGACAAAAATACAGGGGCCATCTGCACATCTGCCAATGCCTCCTCTGACTCAGAGCCTTCTCCTCCAAGGAGCTGCTCCCTAGAGCTTACATGGAAAGAGACATCCACCAGCGTTGCTAAAGAGAAGAGTTTTTGTGGCCCTGGAATGAATCCACTTCATCAGTAGGATAATGCCCCCAACATGCAATTTCCCTGCATTAACCCCTGAGGGGCTTTAAAAGTGACCGAATGTCAATGGGAAAGATGGGAGTTTCTCCAGGGTGTACGTCATACTGCTATATGCATAGATACGTGCTTTTTAAAGAAGATGTTACCCACAGCAGAGGAAGAACTGGACAAAACCAGACTAGCTCTAAGAAAACCCATCTGAGCTGTCAGACAGACCTCCAGAGTCCCTGTCCCCTGGCACAGACAGCTTTTCCTCTTCTAAAAAGAAATCCCAGGCATGATACGAAGATTTCAAGTGATAGCAAGTCAGCTGTGCCCCCAGGTAATTGTCCTTTGGTTAATGCCACTGCTTCAGCTTTACAGCATGTTTCTGACGTAGATTTCTCTCTCATTATGTCTTTGCCTGCTACAGTAAAGAGCCATGAGCTATTAGAAATCATCTCTCCATTTATCTACTCATGAATATTAGTTTAATTTTGGCTTCCTTGGTACATGGACCTACAAGGTGGCCTTGTTGAGTGCATCTAAAAAGAGGCACTGTCCCAAGACACACTGTTGAACTTGGGGTATACTTTCACTTGTTAGCAATACAAAATGAAGATTAATTAATTTATGCATCACCAAGATGTGAATTTGGCTCTCCAGTGCGGAGAAGTTAGGGCAAAGCTCACATCTATTTTGGGCTGTTTATAAACTGCTTCCTAGTTACCCAAGTTTGCCCTTTTCATCACTAAGAAGATGTGTTATTATGCAGTTACAATATTTCTAAATATACCCACTCCTCCCAATATTTAGAAGGGAATGGGGGCACCTGGAGTCAGTCCAAGAACAGAGCAATGACTGCAAGAAGAACTGTGAGACAAGCAGAAACTCAACATTTCCTTTTAAAATACCTTATTTGCACTTTGGAGAAATTCCTGCAGATCCCAGCTAACAACGTTCCACCAGCCACTGCACAAAGCGGGGGCAAAGGAGGGATGGAAGAACAGGAAGGGAGGAGGAAAAATAGTGGGGAGACAGGAGTGCAGCGGCTGGGGTCAGCATGCTGCCAGCCCCGTGCGGATGCTGAGCCGGTCCTGGCAGGCAGCAGGGAGCCAGAGCAGCCGTTGCACCGCGCAGGCTGTGACCCAGTCACCTCCCCGCTTTGCAAAATGAGTTTTAGCAATAACAACACAGCCTGAGGCACCACTGCGGAGCCGGACTAGGAACCCCCTAATATTGTCTATCCTCAGTGCCTTCGTGCAAGGCAGCTACAGACCTATAAACTCTCTGTAGGTCAAGGATATGAATCTAACCTGGCCCTCCCTACTGAAGAGACATCACAGACGCAGGATAACATCTTCCAGATGTTCAGAGGTCCAGTCCCACTGGAAGGGCCTCCCATTCCTTCCCTGCCCTCATGCCCGCGCCTCCCTCCCACGCTCACGTGTCTGCTTCTTGCCTGCAAAGGTTTTGCTCGATGTGTTTAATCAGGGATGCCAGGCGCTGCCCGGGTTTGCGATGCACGATGCTGGGAGTCATCAAGGCAGAGAGGCAGGGACAGACATCGAGGAGGTGATGCCTGCACTCGGCCGAGGGAATGCCATCCCCCGTGGGTGTGCAGCCACAATGCTTGTGTTGGCAGGCACAAGTGCTTTGCTGTCTGCTGCAACGTGAAATCCACTGATACGAGAAAGGGATTTGTCATCACAGGTCTCAGGGCTCTGAGCAGCTGGGTGAGAGCTCGGGATGCTCTGGATGGCTCCATGTTCTCACTCCATCCTGCAGCAAAACACAGCCCTGCGGCTTCCTCAGATGGAGGGAACCATTGGCTTCCTGGCCCGGCTTCTGCGATTGCTTCTGTGGTTTAGTGATCCCATCCTGTCCCATCCCATCCTCCGTGCCCATGGTGGAGCAAAGGCCCTGCTCCTGACCTGCCAGCACTGGAGCTGGCATTTTCTAGGTGCTAATCCCATGTCCTAACAATGCCAAGGAGGAAAGGGTGGAGCATATTTCTTTTCTTGGCCTCCAGGGATTGAAATAGAAGAAAGTCAGTTCTACCATATCCAGTTACTGCAATGCAATCTAACTGGGCCAGTTTCACTGATAAATTTGACCGGCAGCCAACTTGCTTTGTCTTCCACGGCCTGAAGCTACTGAAGTTCAAAGGAGAGTACAACCAGTGTTTTTCTCAGGACCTCTGTCGCTGCCCTCCGCACCAGCCGGAGCTGTACACCCTCTCCTGGGATGCCTCTCCTCCCCGTGCCATCCCTTGCCACCATCCCGATTCCTCTCCCACACAGACACACACACTCAGGCATCTTCCAAATAATGTAGTGTTTAACCAGACAACTTCTCAGCTCTCTTTTTCCAAAACCCACAAATTTCCTCCCTTCCTCCTCATCATGGACACTTCCCTATCCCAATTCCCAGTCGACTCCTCATCTTCCCATGGTTAAAAACAAAATAGCATCACTAGTGATGATGAATGCAAGAGTCACCCCTGCCTGAAAAAGCAGCTTTTTCAGTGTCAGGTCTCAGTGCTTGGATCACCTGCAAACCAGTGCAAACCCCTGCAGCATCCCTGGGATAACTGGGACAACATAACAGCATTTCTCTTTCTAGCCAGGTTTGTCCGGCAGTGCCTGTGTTTCCCCAATATGTGACAGCAGATCAGTGGGAAAATAAACCCAGTGCCCTCGTGGTGAGGGGCACGGCACTTTCTGTCCCCCAGCCCACGCCAGATGCCACATATAGATGGTGAAGGCTGCGAATGCCTTCTCTTCTCAGCCAGAGCAAAGCTCCCAGGCAGCACAACTCCCCTTGGAGAGGGGTGGGGGGAACTCTTTAACCTCTTGTTCAGGTCTCCAAAATTTATTTATTAATCTCATTTATTTCTCCTATAGCTGCAATTTTAATCTTTTTCTCCCTGTTTTCTCCCAGGGCCTGGTCAGGAGAGCACCCTCCTATAATAAATTCCGTACACATCCATAAAGAGCTATTTCCAAGTGCTCCCGAGCAAGTTCGAGCTCAGTTACTCAGCTGGGAGATCCAAGGTACTGCTGGGTGACCAGGAATAGATGAGGAACCAGAGCCAGAGCAGGCAATAGAGAGGTATCCACATAAGCCCCTGCTCTGCTTACACTGCTGGGACTCCTCAGCCCTGTCCCGTCACAGCAGATGCGAATCCAGCCTGGGACATGAAATCTGCCCGTGACTACACGGATAAATAGCTCAAGATCCTCCTTCTTTCACTTTCTGGCTCAGCCTGCCATGAAAAACTAGGGAAACCAAATGTTTCCCAGCCTCCCACGCACAAAGCACATACCAAATATTCTTAGTGCAGAGGTTAATAAATGTTACGGAGAAGTGGGATTGGCTCCCACTAAGGCAAGGCACAAAAAGAGGAGAGGGACTGGCGTGAAGCTTTCTAGCTCAAAGCAAGCTATTAAAGTATTTGCCAGGTGCAGAGAAGGAGATAAATATATGCAAATCAAAATAAAAAAGAATGAATTTTAACTGAACAATAAACACAAAACAAATGGCTTGGGGCAAAACCTGCTTCTCAGGGTGATTTCCACAAAGGAGCAAACTTTTTTTATTCCACAAGAACCAGAGACTGTTTAAGCTTTTGCACAGGAAGGAGGGAAAGAACTAAGAATCCAGAGACCTCCAAAGGAAAAAAAAAACAACCAAACCAAACAAACAAACAGGAGGAGAAAGAAAACACAGCCCGTGGGATTGCTGTCACTGCACCGGCCACTCCAGCCGCCTTCTGGGAGTACCAGCCCTGCCAAAGGATGTTAGAGCAGAGGCAGAGAGAAAACCTCTGGCACCAGCACAGGTTTTGGCTTTGTGAGTAACACCAGGATTTCATGAAATACCCTGTTCCCTCCCAGAGCGCCTGGACCAGCTCCCTGCCTCGCTCCTCTGGTCTCTACATGACAGCTATTCCTCTTTAGCAAGCACAGCACGCCTTTCTTGAGGTTCGTGTTTTATATCTCGTCCCCTAAAACAGCCCAGCGGAGTTCACAGGTATGTCCCTGCATTTCCCGCAGAAACAGCTCAAGCGTGGGAGATACGACTTACGTCTATCGAGTGTTCCCTCTGAATTAGTTTCCTGGTCTCCTTTTCGCAGTGATTGAGCATTGTGTCGCAGTTTTGCGGGCCAGATGAGGAATTTTCTGTTTGGTTTTTCTGACTGAGCTCCAGAGGGATGCTTCCATCTGAATCCACCACATCCAGCTCCTTTTCCAGCTCTTCCATCTCCTCTGGAGACAGAGTAGACAACAAACTGTCAATATCTGGATCTTCACTAACTTGTCGCCGATATTTGGCCACTTTGGACATCTTGGCTCGTTGGCGAGACACGGTTGCGGTTGTGTGTGGTACCCAAGGAAGGAGAAAAAAAAAAGAAGCCGAAGCTCCAACACTGCTTCCCCCAGAAGCAGCAGGTGCTGAAGTGTTAAATCTCAGCAGCTCTCAATTGCTGCAGCCCGGGATATAGTAGTTATAAAGAGGGGACACCCCTCTGCCCAAGAGTTGGCCAATAACAGGATCCAGCCACGATTCGGGTGCTGGGAAGCCAATGGAGCCCAGCGGGAGGCGGGGAATGGTGCTATCAGAGGAGCCTGAAACCCGAGGACATTCCAGGGAACCATGCAGAGCTGCATGACCAAATTTAGTCCGGAGCATTTAGCCTTTTAAAGGCAATGGGCCAGCCTAGTGAGAAAACACACAAAAATGCACAAGCTGGCAGGCTGAGGATCTGCGGGGTGGGGGAGGCAGATCCCTAGCATGTGCCCTTCGGTGCCAGAGGGCTAATAAAGAGGTCAGCGTGACTCTGAAGATATGGGGCGTCTCCTCCGTTACAGGAGGGGAGAGTTTCTGCTCTGACAGTGACAGCTCTTGGCTGAAATCGGCAATAAAGCACCCACCCCAGAGGAAGTTTTCATCTTTATCCTGCTGCTCTCCAGGATCGGTGTGGTTAGACAAAGCGCTCGGCCCTTCGGGAAAGGGGCGGTGGGTGGTTACGTTGCTGGTGCAGACCAGTTGTTTTATGAAGGATGTACGAAGTCCAGCACCTCTAAAGCGGGGAGGAAGTAGGCATTCAGTGCCAGCCCAGCCTGGCGCCTGCTTCTTGCTCTGCGCAGTCTGACCCCAGCACTGTCCCTGAGTCGCTTTATCAGAGCTTCTGCTGATTCCCTGTCCTCTGCCGGAGTTTTTCTGCAGCTGCTCTTCATCACAACACTCCCGTTTCCCCTTGCCAAGCCTCACAGACATCCCTCCTTCTGCACAGACTAAATTCCTGAGTCTCTCCTGCTTCTGGTTCAGGCAGTGCCCTAAGCCTGGGCTTTGGTTGGAGGCACCTATTTTCCATCAGCCTAATCCATGAAGAAGCTTACTGGCACCTGCAAGTTCTCCCAGAGGGACAGAGGCAGAGCGGCTCTTCTCTCCAAGTTTCAAGGCAGCTTTACCACATGCACAGGATTTTGTATACATTCCTTATGCTGCCAAATTCATCTCTTTTTCTTCATCCTTTATCCTCCTCCTAATATTTACTGCCTGCTCTCAGGCCTCTCTCTTTGCTAGTTCAAACAAGTAGCCCTTTGGTTGTCTTCTGTAAAATAAGCTCTCATAAGATTTTCCTAGTCAGCCTAATTACCTTCTCTGCCCATCTCCCTGGCTCAGATCCCATCCAGAGCAGAGGCAAAGGGTGCTCTAGGTGAGTCTGCCAATGCCTTGTGTTACAAACTAGACATTCCCCATCTTGATGGGAAACACACATTCTTGTTGCATTCTAGGATTTCATTTATCTCCAGCATCAGAGAGCCCAGCTCCTGCTCATAGCCTTCCTATGATTCACCAGCACAACTGAGATTTTTTCCAGATTGTAAAAGATACTGTTGGTTTTATTTTCCAAGTGCAGAACCTTAAACATTGCCATGTTGAGTTTCATCCCACTTCAACCCATCACTTCTATCTCCCTGATACCATGACTGTCGTCTTGGTGCTCACTTGCCCCAAGGACTAGGAGGGACATGGCCATTCCTGTCACCTTCTTCTGTTCTCAGCCCAGTCAGACTCTTCCCCTTCCCTCACCTCACAACTGCCATGATGCAACAGCGCTGAAGGCAACAGGAACCAGAGTGAATTTGGTGCCCTCTTTGCCTGCCCTGGCTGCTCTCTGGTTGGTTTTAAGGACACACAGCTCACAAGGTAGTGAGGAATCATAGCTACGTGTCTCCCTCTTCCAGGAAAGATGAAAGCCTTCTCGGGTGTGCCACCCCTGGCTCCAGGGACAGGGCACTGGACAGCCCCAGAGAAAATCTGCAATGTTAAAACAGAGAAGGAACCTTTCCACTGGCAAGTAAAACCTGGAATTATCTTTATGCCTCTCTGCCTTTCCTTCATGACTGTTACATGTGTTGTAAATTAGTTTTCAACAGAATAAAATCACGACTGACACCTTGATAATGGTCTCTATTTCGTTGTCTCTGAGTCTTGACTCCTGTGACAGGAAGGACCAGACACTGAGTTTCCTGCGAAGCTGTAAACATGACCTGGGAAGCTCAGTTTCTCCTCTAGTATCACACATCCTTCCCCAATTTGGGAGCCCACGTCTGCCAGGCTGTCCTCCACTGAGCTGCAGAGCTGGCTATGCAGAGGTAGCACAAGAGTTTTGCAGAGAAATATTCCTTCATTAGCAAGAAAGGCGGGAGAGAAGCACTGCTCGCCCTAAACTTGTCGTGGTTTATAGTGGATGGTCTTACTGCAATTTATCTTGGCTGTCACACATCTCTTTTTAAACAGGGATATTAACATAGTTCTGACTGCACCATATTCCACAGAGTTCTTTGTGCTGTAAGAAAGAAAACACCAGAAAGAAAATCTAGCGTTTCACCCCAGAATGAGAGGAGCTCTGGATAATTCTGCACTGGTTGCTCTTTCATGGGCCACCAGCAACTGGGAGCGGGGAAGCGTCTAGCCCTTTGAAGCTGTGCCAGTCAGGAGAGCGTGGTGTGGTGCGGCACGGTATGGTGCAGTTTGGCGCAGAGGAGCTCCCAGCAGCTCTGAATCTCCGCCGAGGCTCCATCAGTCTCCACATTTATCAGAATCCCCATCTCCATAGCAACCAGGCACCTTGCAGGCACTAATTAATATTTCTGCACAACACTCATTTGAAACACAGCAACGTGATTAGCCACATCTTAGAGATGAGGCACTGAGACAGAGTCAGATTAAGTACCTTTCCCAGGTACAGGGTCCCTGGCAGAGTGGGAGAGCTTTCTGTGCCTCCATCTCTTGTGCCACCACCTAGGACTGTCTGTCTTCCTTTATTTTTTCCTATTAGTTGATAAAGGACAACTGAAAATTGGATGGATTCCTCTAATCTGTTTTATTTCCCTTTCCTTCAGAGGTTACAGGAGGAAAGGTTAAACACCCTGATCGTTTTCTTCATTCCTCCCTGCCTGGCTGGGACACGCAGCTTCTCTGGAACATGTTGGTCCCATGGCCAGTGAGAGAAACCACTTCTCTCCTAAACCCGACTGCAACTTCACCCAAAAACTCCCTTTGTAAAACACCTGCTCATGCACGAGAAGTGTGAAGGCATAGTATGTCAGGAGAATAAGTGGCTCCTGGCTGCAGAGATTCACAAAACCTCAGAAAGCCCCTGAGCACCTTCCAGCTGCCTGCCCGGGGGTGCCCCCAGCTGAGCTACTGGAGGTCCCTGGGGTGACTCTGGCCACTGCAGCTCAAGCACCACATGGGCTTGGCAGATAGGTTCACAAGTTCTCCCACAGCTTGTGAAAGGGATGATCACAATGCTCATTCAGCCTGATAAAACTAACCTGCCACTCACCAGGGGAAAAGACAAGGGCTACTGCAAGAAATTGCCACCCTAAGGAGGGTCAGACCAGTGTGGGACCAGTTGCAGTAGCAAGAGAGGACATGAGAGTGGAGAGGTCTGCTCCCAGGCTGGACCAGGCTGGGATGAGGCGGAGATTTTCCACTCTTCCCATCTCCCCTCCTTGGCCAAAGCAGAAGCCACAATACCACCTTCTGGTAGTCTCCATTACTGCATCACCCCCTGCTCCCACCCAGCCTTAAATATGAACATGCTATCTCCACACTGAAGACCTTGAAGGCTTACATTCACAAGGAGTCTTTTAAAGCCTTCAAAACCAGAAATTTAAATCAGGGGAAGCATTCCAGCTCCTTTCTGTTTCTTCAGCCCATGATTTATTAGAGCAATTAAGTACCCCAGCACACAATCCGCACTGCCTGTTGCGACTGAAATGATTTACTGCCCTTACAAGAGAGCGCAGTGTGTAAGGTTAAATTAGAAGCGTGAAAAGAATAAGCGATTTACAACTTAGACCGCTTGCAGACATGCAGGGAAAGGCTTTGGGGGCTCTGCAAGTTGCCTTGGCATTTGCTGCCAGCACAGAGTCTAATTCTCCAGTTTTCAGCTCTGCCTTCCCAGTCTCCCTGGAGAACTGCTCTCACAGGCACTGTCTCTTGAGGGGGACCTCAAAGCCCAGCTCTCATCCATGCTGCCTGGCCCACAGGATTGTCCCCAGGGACGCCTCCAGGTCAGCCCAGCTGATTCAGCAGCACCGGGAGCGAGGTGGGTGCTGCCGCCCTGTATCTCAGCAGCTCTGGGATGGACACCCTCAGCACAGGCACGTCACCCCACACAAAGCCCTCTGTCACCAGGCACACGTCCTCCTCCAGCTGAGCCGGGCACTGCCAGACTTTGTCTCTGCTTCAGGGCGCTCACAGCACTGTCTGACAGGATGCACTCACAGATCCCTTTCCTGAAGTCTCAAGGCTCTGCAGAGCTGACCCCTGACCCTCAACTTGGCTCATACTTTTACTGAGGGCACTACTAATCAGAAGGCTAAATAAAAGCTGCTTTGTGTTCCCGGCCTTTGTCAGAGCGCCATGACACAGGCCTAGCCCCAACAAAGACGTTACATGCTTTTTGTTCCGCACCGGAGTCTCTCCTCACCCCCCGACCCACACCTACAGCCAGCTCTCAGAGGGCCCTGTGAGGCCAGGCCAGCCCCACCGAACCGCCTTCTCCCCTTCCCCGGGGACACGCTGACGGCCATGCCCGAGCACGGCAGGTGAAGCGGGCCCTGTCCGGGGCGGCCCCGCGGCAGGCCTAGGGCCCGGAGAACCCGATTAAGCGCCGCCGCCGCCGTCAGTCAGAGCGGAGCGGGGCGGGGCAGGGCGCAGGGGTCACGGCGCATGCGCAAACGCCTTCCTCCCCTCGGCCTAGTCCCGCCCTCCGTCTCCATTGGCCGGCGCTTGGGAGCGGTGAGCCAATCGCGCGGCGGGGAAGGCGGGCCAGGGCGGTGGCCAAGATGGAGGAATACGCGCGTGAGCCCTGGTGAGCAGCGGCC
>VXBL01005453.1:23407-45612 GCA_013400195.1 Aramus guarauna | reverse complement strand
GACACACTTGACCAACACTCTGCCTCTGGAGCAAGGGATAGTATAAGATAGGGATGAAACATGCCCGCTCTGAAATCTGTTATTCCATGCCTGTTCAAAACTGAATTGTGATTTTGATCTGGATGAATGAATAGCATAATGATAAAATAGAAGCTCCCACAAAGCATAACCTACGCTTTGCAGAAAATATTTTGAAAGGGATAACATCAGGACTATGCTGCAGGATAACCACTCACAGTTTCTGTACCTTGTACTAATCACACTGTAACAAGTACTATTTACCTTGTGCTATAGCCTTATTTGTAATTAGGATATGAAATGCTTAATTCATTTATTTCTTCTATTTATATCCCCTCAGTGCTCCTGCAGAAATACTGGCTTGCCTCATTACCAGTTGCAGCCTATTTAAAAACAGCAATGCCAAAGCCAGGACACCTGCTCTTGTCAAGGGAAGACAGTCAAGGCATTGGTCCAAAGTCGTTGCCAGTTGTGAAGCCAATTATAATGCTCTTCCCATTGCCACAGCAGTCATGAGAAGCAGCTTTCCTTTCTTATGCAAAGTTGTTCTTATGCTGGCAATAATTTCCCCTCTTGTTTCTTTGTCTTGCCATTATTTTCAGCAAAGCAAGTTCTCACTGTTATTTTCACATAATTATTCCTAAAGTCTTGTTCATTACAACAAACAATAGCATCTCCTCACTTAGTCACACTATTTTTTGTACCAGGTACTGGCTGAATATAGAGGTGCAGTCTGGGATCTGCACCATGAGTGACTGACCTGTGTTGCAAACAGAGATAGCATCCTAGCTCTTTAACACAATGTTCCTCAAGTGACAAGAAATGATAGGGACTTTAAAGCTTTGTTGCTGAAATAGACTCTCTGGTGTGTTGCTTGCTTCTTATCTTTTGTAAGGAGCATCACAAAAACCTTGTAGATTTTCTCTTCATCTGTACAGTGATTACATTTTTAATCATAAATAAATAAAATGTGTTCAACACCAAAGAATTTTCCTTTAATTCATCCCATAGTTTGTAAAGTGTATGAAACAAATTGTGTGACTGTCAGTATTAGTAATATTTGTGTAAGACAAATTATACACAATTACTCATCCGTACTATACATTCTATTTTTCTCAAAAGCCCAAAGGTTACAGATTTATTTGTCCTTCTTTCTTACAGGAATAATAAGTGATGTTTTGGGAGCTGCTTTGGGACCCTATTAATAATCCTTTTATCTCTGTACACAGCAGAACTATAGAACAAATGTATTAAAGGTCAGAATGTTATGTGGTGTGGATCTGAAGCCTGACTTATGTAGATAAATGATCTAACATAAGAATGTTTGTTGTCTCCATTTCTACACATGGCAGAATCAGTTTTATAAATAAAAACTCCATTTGTATAATTTTAGCTTTAAATGCATTTTTGGAAGCTATTTTTTGGAAGCTTTTTCCATTAAGATTTGGTACAATTCCAGTAGCTATTGTGCAAGTTGTGCTCTGCTTGTTGTTTGATTTAAGTACATGAACATATTTGATGAGAATGGATTGCATCCTAAAAATTAACTGTTTACCTCACTCACACTGTATGTTGTGTTTCACAAAGCCTAATTTTTCATAGCCCATTCTGGGATTTCCGAACCCATTTTGTATGTAGGTGATATTCCTTAAGAGTAAACAGAACATTCTTACTGTTCCAAAAAACAAGCAGTGAGACTCTCTTGGATCTGTTACAGAACAAGCATAGAAGTTTAGAAAGGTTATTGTGTCCGCGAATTACTCTCTGCTGAATAATAAGTCCCACAGAATTTAATAGAATTTTATTGCAGTTACCTACCACAAAGCAGGATCTACTTTACTAATTCTGCAAATTTTCTAAAACAAATTCATAAAGAAACCTTCTGGTTTCATTCTGATTATGGTTTCATAATAAGTACAAACAGTAAAGCTTTCAGTATGAAAGGCTGAGGTGTTGGTTTATGCATCCTAGAAATAAAATTTTCCAAGCAGCTCTCTGTGTCATTTGTACATAACGTTGATACTCCACTGCCTCTGATGGGCTGTGTGCTCCATTTTTCTGTTACAAAGAGCCTAGCAGCTTCCTTTTCTTCCTTGCTTTCTAATTCCCTCTCTCTCCCTCCCCAAACTGTTGATGAGAAGTGGACCATCTATGACTACCTTTCATAACCATAGCAGCGGTGAGAGAAGCAGCTATGGAGGAACCATACTGGGTGTTGGGGTTGGGGTCAAGGAGTGAAGACTTACTCAATGTTGAGGAGGCTGGGGGTGCACAAGGAGTTGGGAGGAGACACAGCCAGGATAGCTGACCCCTTATGACCACAGGGATATCCCATACCATATGATGTCATGCTCAGCATATAAAGGTGGGGGACGAAGAAGGAAGTGGGGGGACACTTTTATAGTGATGATGTTTGTCTTCCCAAGTCACCGTTACATGTGCTGGAGCCCTGCTTTCCTGGAGGTGGCTGAACACCTGCCTGCCCATGGGAAGTGTGGAATGAATTCCTTGTTTTGCTTTGCTTGTGTGTGTGACTTTTGCTTTACCTATTAAACTGTCTTTATCTCAACCCATGAGTTTTCTCACTTTTACTCTTCTGATTCCCCCATCCCACTAGGGTGGGGAGTAAGAGAGCTACTATGTGGTGCTTAGTTCTCAGCTGGTGTTAAACCACAACAAGACCTTGTTGAGGCCTTTCAATACTTATAGGGGGCATATAAGATGGAGAGACACATTTTACCATGGCCTGTAGTGACAGGACAAGGGACAATAGTTTTAAACTGAAAGAGGGTAGGTTTAGCTTGGACATAAGGAAGAAATCTTTCATGGGTGGTGAGGCACTGGAACAGGATATCCAGAGAATCTGTGGATGCCCCATCCCTAGAAGTGTTCAAGGTCAGTTTGGATGGAGCCTTGAGCAACCGGATCTAGTGAAAGTTGTCCCTGCTTATTGCAGGGGCGTTGGACTAGACGATCTTTAAAGGTCTCTTCCAACCCAAACCATTTTGTGATTCTATGACTCTATATTTAACATATATGCCATTTAGGAGTGGTGTGAGGGAGGAGAAGAAGAACAGGACCGAGGGCAAGCCTGTCTGTAAAACCTCAGACTACTGGCACATGGAGCATTCTTCATCTCTGTTACGAGCACATCTATAACTGAAAACAAGTTTCATCCCAATGTAAATGTAGGGTATTGTCATGCCAGTTAATGATGTTACTCTGCATTTACACCACTGCACAGAGAACAGGATTCAACTTCTTGTACTTAATCATCCCAATAATAATGGTTTATATTATAAATTCTATCACAGTTTGCACAGAGACAGATGATCAGCGATGGATGCCTTTGGATATTAGATGGGGAATGGATATTTATCATACCAAAATCTGGACATTTTTATATTAAATAGATGGCAGTAAAGCATTGCACAGTTTATAATCCTAATTAAATTGTTGTATTTTTAGTATGGAAACCTTGAAAACTACAAGCCTTGGTGATCTATGATAAATGATGCAGTCATTTTTGTGCTGTAGAGTTAATGTCTTTTCTTGCTGTGCAGTGCTAATTTAAGGAAGGTTCACCCCAGACAATCTAAGATTCTACTTCCTTTCCTTTCTAGTGTAGAAATGCAATACCAATAAGACAATTTTGCCAAGTACTTTAACCCTTTTCTTGTAAGTAGTAGAGTGACAGTATTTATTCTGCATGATAGTGGGTGAAGTTTTTCTGTCTTTTGGGTAGAAGTAAAATAAGTTTTCCAGATAAATAATACTTATGAATTATTGAGTTCTCTCAATACTTTGACTCTGTCTGTCTACCAGTGAAAAAATTTTGCACTTGGAAATCAGCAAAGGCAATGAGTGGTTATTGTTACTTGAGACCATGTGTCAGACCAAAAGAAAGACTTGAGTCACCTATAAAGGATACAGGGATGCAGAAGACTTCTGATGACTACCTACCCACTACTGGCAAGACCCAAGCATATTACTGCATCTTCCTGTGATATGAAAGCTCCCCAGACATCTGCTACTCTGTGATTCACTTTTTTGCTAGCACATCTGTCTGAGCATTTTGGTGCTGAGCTCCAACATAAGACCCAGAGAGGTCCAGATACGGGGTGGGGAAGTCCTTAGATTTTCTGAGCCTTACTATCTTATGGTCATGCTTAGAGTATGACTCACACACAGAGACAATGGTGAATTCATGGTGGCCATAACTGCTTTCATTCAAAAATGCACAAGTGAAAAGCACCCCATTGCAGAGGAAAGATACAGAGCAAAGATGTTTTAAAGATACAACTTCATTAAGATCAGAAGGCAAACATACAGGAACTGGAAACTAAGTCAGATGAGTAAGTGTGAGGATGGAAGTACAGCATAAAGAAAAACCAAAGTACAAAACAACCACAAAACTACCAGGGTACCATGGACTCATTTTATTAGTGTATTAGCAATAAACAGAAGAACAAGGGAAGAGTTGGTTGACTGCCAGAAAGAGAAGAAAAATTATTGGCATATGAAGTTGAGAAGGCCAAAGTTAGTATCTTTTGGTAGTGATCTTTACCAAAGATGTCAACTGCAGTCAGAAAGCTAGCGTGATCTTCAAGGGATAACACCTCAATGTGTAATGGGAAAGTATAGAGCAGTGCCTAGGTAAATAAGGTGTTCTTAAATCAGCTTGATATGAAAATACAGAGCTTTGTCCTTCTTGAAGAAGTGCATACAGCAGTCTCACAGCAAGTAGTAATTATCTTTGAGGACCAATGAAGATTTAGTGAGGCAATGGAAGAATGAAGAAGAACAAATGTATTATATATCTTTAAAAATGCAAATAAAGAAAAAATTGAAAATCAACTGTCATTATCTTCAGTTCCCAGGGAAAAAGTCTGTACAAAATGACCAAAGAAAATATTTGAATCTGGAAGACACCAAGGAAATCAGTTAACATGAGTTTGCTAAGAAAGAAGGCAAGAGGTTTTTTAGTAGGTAAAGAGCAGTAGGTGTTATATCAGTAACAATATAGTGGCATTTTGGTACTGTCATCTGATACTTTTGCAAAGTATGTTGGCATAGTCCCGATCAAGTGTTTTAATCTCTGTACTCTTGTGTTTGCAAAGCTATCTTTTGACTGTTGCCGTAGCATTCACTGTCAAAGTGGAGAGAGATCATGTGCAGGGATACAGTGCAGAGACTCAGCTCTGAGTCTAGCACTACTCAATATCCTCAGGGAACTGGATGGTGGGATAGAGCATA
Organism: Aramus guarauna; assembly: GCA_013400195.1. Taxonomy (NCBI): domain Eukaryota; kingdom Metazoa; phylum Chordata; class Aves; order Gruiformes; family Aramidae; genus Aramus; species Aramus guarauna. Next base: position 40,338 of record VXBL01005453.1, on the reverse strand, counting down.
AGAGCTGTACTTCAAGCCCTGCCACTGCTGTATCCTTCTATAACAGTAGCCACTGAGCAGATGCCCAGGAAAATTAATAACAGGGCAAATATACTTTGTACTTTTCCCAGGTACTCTCCCAAGCTGAGGGGAACTTCGTGAATCTGATATGGTTTGTCTATCTAGAAGTCTTTAAAGGATTTCTCTTTAAAGTGCTTGCTCTCTTTGAAATGCTTGCTCACTCTTCCATTGAAGCTCAATACATGTTTTGCATGATCACATATGTTGGTAGGGACTTCCAGTGTGCTACTATCTCTGGCAGCAAGAGCAACCTCTTTTTGCTGATTTTGAACCCTGTTCCTCCTAGCTTCACTTGATGGTTGTACATTCTGTGCTGAATGTACATAGTGAATAGGTACTTTTAAGGAGGCAGTTACATAATTTTGATCATCCTTATTTAGAAGCAGATGTAGGTGAAATAAATATTAATCTACTACTGAAGCCACGTTTACTTACATAGCTCTAAGATGTAGGAATAAAGACATTCTACATAATGGTTTCCTTGCAGGAGGCTAAGCTACTCCATGGATAGTCTCCTGTAATTCAGAACATGAGCATTCATCCACCCCTTTCTAAAAGAGGAAATTGTTACAAGGGTTAAGACCATGTACTGTACAGCGGTCATGTTAACAACAGATAAATTATGCTAACTTGCGCATCAGATTGTGGATTGCTGACAGGGCAACCGTCTAGAGGGAAAGAAGGATCACTATGTTTTAGTTCAGTGTCTTTGAGCACAAATGGCATTAAAGCAAAGAGGATACTTAATTTCCCCACGAAAAAAAATTCTACACAGCCAGGGAAATCCCTTTCAGCGACCTATCTGGTGCATTGTCTGACTTGTTTTAATTCCTGGGAAGAGGTAGGTAAGTATGCAATTTATTTTTAGCAATGAGAAGCTTTAGTTATCAGTAAGTTAAGAGCGCACATGTTCAAGAACAGGTTAATTAGGTAAAGCAGCCTGAGAAAGGCAAACATGCACAAAAGCAATAAATAAAATTTAAATACATTTTAACAAAATAACAAGCAACTGTACAGATCACAACAATTAATACATGACCTGTGTCAATGAAAATATGAAGTGGTGATTTGTTTGGTGGGTTGTTTTTTGATTTTGTTTTTATAGAATGTAATTTAAATATTCACATAAGATATTTACTGAAATTGTCATGGCTACTGACACTATCAGTGCACTAGTCTTGACAGTCATTAACTTAGATACTTATGGAGACTAAAAAAACCCAAGGGAATAATCCATACAAGACTTATGAGTCCTAGGAGATATGAAGCCTTTAATAGCAACTTTTTCTGCGGGTTTCTTAATACAAGAGACAAATAATTCTACAATATGAACTCTTAAAGATTTCAGAAGGACTGCCAGTTGCCTGTTGCCACCAGCTTTTGGTAAACACTGAGCATTATCTTTTTTTTCTCTAACAATTTGAAGTTAGAGCACATTTGAAGTGGAAAACGATATGGATTTTTCACTCCGTAAGAAGGTCAGCTGTCTGACTCCTGGTAATCCAAATGACCGACTTGTAGGGCAGTGTGGACTGCATTTGGAACTTAGATTGTATTAAGCCTGATTTTTATTTACTCAATGACAGTCTAGGCATATTTAGTGAGATCCTGTCTTGGTGTGTGTCAGTAAACCCAACAGAGCTATAAAAGGATTATTCCAGTTCTGCTAGTCCCCATCATGTTCTTGTAAGCAGGGAAATCTTTGAACTAGCAGCAGGAGCTGCCACAGCACTAAAGAGATGCTCAGAAGTAGATCAAGAGGTGCAGCTGAGGAACTTGTCCAACAAACAGTCACAGCTTGTGCCTGTGCCATCCTGTTTGGCAGGTCAACAGGGCAGGAGCCATTTAAGATGACATAATGTCACAGGATAATAAAATAACCTCCAAAGTTAAACCTTCTGTATCTCACATTTCTTCCTGGAACTACAACAACTTGAGGAAATTCTTTCATATTTGATATCTACCTGTCCTAAAGTCTTTTCAGGGCCTCATCACTGCATCAGTTTAAAGGTAAACAGCAACTGATCTGCTGCCCTGCATTTCCCCTGATGGCCACTTTTCTGATGATTTCACTATAGAGAGCTTGTCAAATACAATGTATGCTGTCCCATTCTGTTACATTTATCTCGACAGTGGCTAGGGTAACAATCTCTTCTAACTGCTCTTTTGCAATTCTCATTATCTTATCCCGTAAATAGTTATGTGATCAATTATCTGTGATTTGCTTAATACAATTTGGGGGACATTGGTAATGAAGAACATCACCTGCTTGGAGAAAGAAAAGAGGTCATTAAGTACATCTTATGTCCTGGAATGGCTAATTTTGAAAAAAACTTCCACACACCGGGAAATTTTTCACTTGGTGTCCCTACAGATATATTTATATTACCAGGTCACCATAAGCACCAAACTGGTTTATAACCTGCCTGGCTCTTAGTGATGCAGATGGAAGCAAGCTATGGTTAATATGACACCTTTTATTATTTTCTTTAGAAGAAAGATCAAAGCAAGTAAGCTCCATTTCAGCTTTGACTTTGTACTGTTTTTTGACACCAGAGTTTCTGACTGATTAAAATCAGATGACTGAATTTATCACTTCAGTGAACTTGTTGCAATGGCAGTTGGATGCCTTAGCATGAACTATAGGAGGGGACAACGCTATAGTCCTTTACTTACAATTGTTTCTGCAGGTCCTGAATATTTAAGGAATGAAGATTAAACTATCTCAGAATAACATTATGTCTTTAAAAAATGACTGAAGACAGCATTTTTAGGATTTTCTACATTATCATTGCATGAACTCTTTGTATGTATTGCAGTTTGCAGAGAGATGGATGAGTAACTGCTGCTTCTCGGACAGGAAGAATTTAACCATATGTGGTGTCTGAGGAAGATTATGATGATCCATAAAACCAATGCTTGACCATTATGATGACCCATAAAACTAATGTTGAATCTGTGATTTTTAATGTGTAGTCAGTTCACTAATTTTATAAATAGAATAATTCCAGTTGGAAGGGACCTACAAGGATCATCTAGGTCAGATGCCTGAACGCTTCAGGGCTGACCAAAAATTAAAGCATGCTATTAAGGACATTGCCCAAATGTATCTTAAACACTGACAGGCTTGGGGCATCGACCACCTCTCTAGAAAGCCTGTTCCAGCATTTAACCACATGCTCAGTAAAGAAATGCTTCCTAATGTCCAGTCTGAACCTCTCTTGATGCAGTTTTGAACCATTCCCACACGTCCTGTCACTGGATCCCAGGGAGAAGAGCTCAGAACCTGCCTCTCCACTTCCCTCCTCAGGAGGCTGTAGAGAGCAATGAGGTCACACCTCAGTCTCCTCTTTCTGTTTCAGATAGGCATCTACCATTGCTGAATGGATGCACTAGCAAATTTAGTTTGTGTCTTGTTCTTCGTCTTTGCTGCTTTTAGTGTCTATGGATAAAGGCTATCACTATCATTATGGCAACCTTTAACAAACCATGCTACAGTCTCTTAAATGAGGGGAATCAGTATGAACTTTCTGAGGACAAGTGATGCTTTAAGATACTGTTTCAAATAGTATTCCCCATCAGACCATGAGTAGGTATCAGTTAACCAAGAAATCTCAACAGCTTAAATGACTCACTCTCACCTATCAGAAAGGTTGTCACATATGAAGGGTTTCTGGGATAAACTTCCCTTCAGAAAGTTGGTATTTCTCTTGGGGCTTCTCTTCTCAGCTTTCTCTCTCATTCAAGACAAGCAGCATTTCCTCGCAGTACTATCTGCCCTACTTTGGCCAACGTGCAGTGGACATGCCCATCACACAGGGTTGTGAGCCATCTTGTGGCATAGGAAAAGATTGCTTAATGGAAGTGGTACTTCCCTGTTCAATAGTCACCAACTGCACAGTCTGAACAGTCTTTTTATGGAATTGAGGGGCAATTCCATGCTCACCTCATGACAATGTTTTCCCTCTAAAGCTGGAGGATACAACAAACTTCTAAATTAATTTCTTGCTCTATGGACCTTCTGCTTGGTTGTAAGGAAAAGCCCAATTAAAAATGCTTCAGTAATCACGCAGAGGATTCCATTTTATGGATAGTTGAACTGGAAAATAAAAAGTCATTACCTGTGAAATATCCTAATTGAATTCTTGATGGCAGGGTTAAGTGTATTTTTAAAAGTAATGTTTAAAAGAGATGATATTTTCAAAGTATAGTTTCAAAGAGTTTTTTTTTTTCTTCTCATAATTTCCAATATACCTTTCAGTGATACTAGCATGTTATGAAGGTTAATGTGCACTTCCCAAGCTCAATAGGTGATGGACATGTGTGTAGAGCATGTAGTTTGCAACAGAACAAATGAAGATTTTTACCTGTTTTAGAAGAAGCACAGAAACCTGAATCTTGAATCAGGCAGATCTGGAGAACACAGCTTCTGAAATGCTGGTTTAAAAAGTAGACCCGTCCAGTGTTCCAAGGATGCTCTTGGTCTGCTTTGAAAAGTGCATGTAAATCTGGCAATTCTGCACAAAAAATTACTTTCCTGGAGCTATTAAATATTTTTTTTTTGTGATTTTAGAAACTTTTTTTTGTGTGTGTTGCTACTTTATTCTTTTTAACAATGGAAATACAAAGAGCAGAGTGTCATATTTCTTCTCATGTATCACTAGCAGAATTGCCAACAGAGTTTCAGTCAATGGCAGCTCTACAAATAATTTCTGTAAAGAAAGTGTTTTCATGGGTGTCACAATTACACTGAAAATCATGTTTAGAGAGCTCTGAGAGTACAAATTATCCTTAAAAAGTCTTTATTACAAGAAAAGAATGGGCATTTCTTTACCCTCAGCATCATTAGGGTGATACAAGTGTGAAATTGAAAATATGGTTGTATTTGAAAACCACTTCTTCACTGAAGAAGATACTGTTGGGCAAAAGTAGCCATAGAACCACTGTATTGTTTTTACTGTCATTTACAGAATGACATTACTTTACTAATACTTTGGAATGTTTATTACTAAATAATAATAGTAACAGTAATCATCATCATCATCATCATCATCATCATCATTCCTTTCTCCTCATCATAGAATCATAGAAGTATAGAAGCATAGAATAGTTGGGGTTGGAAGGGACCTTTAAAGGTCATCTAGTCCAACTCCCCTGCAATGAGAAAGGACATCTTCCACTGGATCAGGCTGTTCAGAGTCCTGTCCAGCCTGACCTTGTATGTTTCCAGTGATGGGGCATCTACCACCTCTCTGTGCAACCTGTTCCAGTATTTCACCACCCTCATTGTAAAAAATGTCTCCTTTATATCTAGTCTGAATCTACCATCTTTTAGTTTAAAACCATTACCCCTTGTCCTATCACAACAGGTCCTGCTAAAAAGCCTCTCTCCATCTTTCTTATGAGCCCCCTTTAAGTATTGAAATGCCACAATAAATTCTCCCCAGAGCCTGCTATTCTCCAAGGTGAACAACCCCAACTTTCTCAGCCTGTCTTCATAGGAGAGGTGCTTCAGCCCTCTGATAATCTTTGTGGCCCTCCTCTGGATCCATTCCAACAGATCTATGTCTTTATTGTACTGGGGACCCCAGAGCTGCATGCAGCACTGCAGGTGGCATCTCAATGGAGAGGAGTAGAAGGGGAGAATCACCTCCCTCAACCTACTGATCATGTCTCTTTTGATGCAGCCTAGGATACAGTTGGCTTTCTGGGCTGCAAGAACACACTACCAGCTCATGTCCAATTTTTCATCCACTGGGATGCCCAGGTCCTTCTCTGCAGGGCTGCACTCTATCCCTTCATCCCCTGGTCTAGTGATACTGGGGATTGCCCTGACCCAGTTGCAGGACCTTGCACTTGGCCTTGTTGAACCATGAGGTTCACACAGGCCCACTCCTCAAGCTTGTCCGAGTCCCCTCTGGATGGCATTCTGTCCCTGAGATGTGTCAACCACACCACTCATCTTGGTGTCATCTGCAAATTTTCTGAGGGTGCACTCAATCCCACTGTCTACGTTGCTGATTAAGATATGTCTCCCTAAAGTTCCTCTGCAAAAACGAATCCCTCTGGCTATCTCATGCCACCTTAGACAACTAGATTTCTCTCTTCTATACCCCATGTTCTGGCCTTTGATAGGAAATCTTTTAGTTAGAGCAGCTAGTCCATGCATATTGCTAAATTAATACTCATTTAGTAGCAGCTAGATCTCTTCAATTTTGCTTTGAGTATACAGTATTCATTACCTTTAAGTCAGTAACAATATCTGTTTTGTCAAAATTTATTACATCTATGTGTCTTCTGGTTAACTGATAACCTACTTTATTCCCTCTATAATTTTAAATTTAATCTTAAGAAAATTATTTTCTTTCTGCAGTTTCTCCCACTCACTCTGTGACAATTATTTGCAAAATGAGGAATGAATCTGTGTGTACGCGTCTGTAACCTGGAGTGCTCCTGAACTTGTTCAATTCTACTTGTTCTGCTCCTATCCTTATGAACAATTTTGTCTCTTTTGCACACACAGAATCTAATAAAGGCTATTGTGAGCAGATGCCAAGACCTCAGTTCTCCAGTCCTTTATTCTTGGAATTCCAATGAGGTCAGTGGAGATATTTGTGATTTAAACTGTCATAACTGAGAAGAAAAGCAAATCCTGAAGTCTTCAAGGGTGTCACCTCTGACATATTGTTTGAGGAAAATGGTGACTATGTAGTGAAGTTCAAAACTGCAAAATGAAGCCTACCTAAAAATAGTGCCTTGTTGGAGACTTTTGCCTATTTTTTCTAAGTAGGCTTATTCTGATTTAAATGAAAAGTGGTATGAAGTCTAGGGGCAGACTTTTTAAAAATCTGGTGCTTTAAGTTGTAGACAGATGTTTAGTAGGCCTTTGAAAACTGCTTTGGAGTCTCTCTTCCGTCAATATCAAGTATGTTGGTATACAGCTTTGGGGTTTTTTGAATCTCTTACCTGGGAATTTCCTTCATCTTTAAGAACCTCAGCACTTTTGAAATGGTCTGTTATGATACCTCCGCATCTGATACTTTGATAGTGTTCTGACGTCATAGGATGAAATATATTACAATGTCAGTTTTCATGTTCTGGGTAAGAGACTTGAGAATTCTTGTATTTTAAATATTCTCATATCCAGATGAGACTGTTTTCCTGGAAGGTTAGGAATATAGCTTTGGTTAGTTTAGTGACCATTGGTAGTTTCTGACTATCCAATATCAAAGGTATGAATCATTAATTTTATATGAAATGAAAGATGACATCATTGTGATTTTTAGGGAGAGCATGGTTAGTGAGTTTATGATAGGAATGTGGAAGGGCTGTATTGGAAACTGACCACAATTTTAAAAGAACCCAACAATTTTCACAATAAACCCTGCTCTTTATCGTGTTAGCTCTTTGGTGTAGGGATGGTAATTTTTCCTTTGTCTTTGTGTGCTATCACTTGTGTGGCATTGCATGCAGTGTTATAAGAAAAATAAATTGTAATAGTAGTAGTTGGTAAAATTACAGACTGTTTGCTTGCCTTCCTTTCTATTTGGATTAGAAAAGCTGCAATATTCACACTGGCTGCAGTATGTACCTTTGGCTTAAAAAGATACAGAGAATTTTTACAAAAATAATATAAATATTTTTTTAAAAGACTGATAAGCAAATAATCTAAATGCCACATTATATTTTTTAGGAATGTAGCATGGTCAAAACATCACATAAATGTCCTAATTTTTTAATTATAATGCATTCTTACTTATAATCCACAAATATGCATTTAGCTACTGACATTTTCTTAATGTAATTTCAAGCTTTGTTACCATTATATTGAATTTCAGACTGTAAAAGGGTGTCCTGGTTTTGGCAGGGATAAAGTTAATTTTCTTCCTAGCAGCTGGTACAGTGCTGTGCTTTGGATTTAGGATGAGAATAATATTGATAGCATACTAATATTTTAGTTGTTTCCAAGCAGTAAAGGACCTTTCAGCATTTCACACTGCCTTGCCAACAAGAAGGTGTGGGGCACCCATGAAGCTGGGAGGGGACACAGCCAGGACAGCTGACCCAAACTGGCCAAAGGAGTATTCCATACCATGTGGCATCATGTTCCATATGCAACTGGGGGTTGGCTGGGAGGTGGGACAGCTCGGGAACTAGCTGAGCATCAACTTCAGGTAGTGAGCAATTGTGCTGTGCATCACTTGTTTTGTACACTCTTTTATCATCATTATTATTATTCTCATTATTATTATTATACTCTTCCTTTTCTGTCCAATTAAACTGTCTTTATCTCAGCCCATGAGTTTTATCTTTTTTCCTTCTGATTTTCTCCCCCATCCCACTGGGGGAGCAAGATGGGTGGAGAGTGAGGATGTTTTAGCTACTTGCTGGGTTAAACCATGACACAGGGTCAAAGGGGTCAAGATGAAGACTTCAAAAAATATAATTTGGTACATTACAAATTTCCCATGAAAGAGACAAGCCCCTCCTTCAGTGTCAAATATGTTGTGACTTACATGACTGCAAATGGAATGAATGCAAAGATGACTAAAATATTGCTAGTGGAGAATTTTGTATAGGCTTGCCAGTGAGGTAAATCACTTGCAAGGTGCTGGGCATCAGGAATCAGTATCAGGGCTGACACTCCTGTCGGGTTCACTTTCTGAACACAGATGTCAGTACAAGGATCTTTTCATGGCAATAGTGTAATGACTCCTCATATCTCTACTAATGCCGTCATGCTAAGATGTATTTTATATCCTAACCAAGTAAAGAAGAAAAATATAACTGGCAGAGAGAGTGAGAGGGAAACTTCTTTAATATTCAAAGAATGCTTTAGGCTCTTTTTTCACACCATCCTAATGAAGTCTGAATAAGACCAACCCAAATCAAGTACCGTATCTACAGGTCCAGAGCAACTGTGGTGTAACTTAGTGATGCCTCTAAATTCATCTGAAATATGCACAAGGGCCTTTTAGGCTTATGAACATATCCCTTAAAACAAAAATCTTTGTCTTTGCAGGGACTATATCCTGGAGAAATCTGGACAAAAGCTCCAGGGGAGGAGAGGTCACAGCTGGCTGACTGTGAATGTGAACGCTGTCACTTCCCAAAGCAAGTGCAGAATAAATGCATTGGGAGAAATGTTCTCTGAGAAAGCCATGGCCTGACGGCCTAAGTCTGTCAATATGTGGCAGCAGCAGAGGTGAGGGGAAATAAATGGCAAAGGACAGGGAGAAAAATCAATTTATGACATGTGAAGAATAGTGAAAATGAATGCTACAAACAATGTGTAATGGAGATCAGCAAATAAGGTGAGCTAAAGAGAAGCTGGAGTGCAAAATGACCAAAGCCTGACTGACCTGGTGAGCTAGTATGCTTTTTGGCAGCTTCCCTTCTTTGCTCTTTCCAGGAGCTTGATTTTTTTTTTTTTTTAATTTTGTTGTTGTTTGCATTTTCTAACCTCTCTCCTCTGTAGTTACACGTTCTGGATCTGCTTATACCCAGTCCTGAACAGCGAAATGCATTCTGTCTTTGCATTTTCAGACCAGGTATGAGGCCCTCCTCTGAATGACTATTTATGACATTTACATTGGAGATACCTCCACTAGCTGAGGCTTTGGTGGTGCAAAAGGTGTGTTAATGTCTGCCATGAAACAGCTTTTTTGATAGAGACATTTATATTACAGTGTTACCCTCACAGTGTTCAGGGAACAAACATATTCACAGTTAACCATTCAGTCTCCAAAGCTATGCAGTGGCTGTAGTAATTTGTTTAGCGTTACAAAAATTGGTAGCAAACCTGTGGACAGCACTGGGATGAGGGGATGGCCCCTGAGCTTTCAGTGAGTGCACATCAGGGTAAACATAATGAGTCCTCCCTCAGTACACAACTGAACGAACACAGCTGGGTCCAGTCCCAGGTCTTGATTTGCTGTAGCCTCAGTTAGTTTCTGCAGAAGAGGAGAAGCATGGCAGTCATGCAACTACAAACTGTCATAAATTAAGTTCTTAAACCTCTCTCCCACCTTCTGAGGTCCTGTGACAACTTCTCCCAAATTTTCTACATCTTACTTCCACGTAGGGCGTGACCCAGCCAAGAGCTACTGACCTCTGCAGCTGAGGGAGGTGACAGCTCCCACCACCAACGCCCACTCTGCTCAACCTTGGGGGCATACTGCCCTCCGCATGGTGTTTATACTCTTCAGTCCTTATCCTCTCTCACACATCTTTATATTCTCAAGTCACATCATCTTTATGTTGTCATCAAAGTACACTCTGCTTGACACTGATTATCTTACCCATTAACCGCTCTAGCTTTTTTAGCCTCTTCCAGACCTTCCTTATTTCTGCAGCCATTCACACACACAAAGGTTAGGGAGACTTGTGGCAGTTCAGTTGGGATGGCTGTGCAGGAAGACTTTCCAGAAGAAGTGATGAGCAAATAAATAAAATTCTTCCTTTCCTTACTATTGTGTCTTCATGATGACAGTATCTTTTCTGGATGTATGGAAATAGCAAAAGATTAGAAAAACTCTCATCAGGTGTGGAAATCATCAGGTTCTGTCCCAAATCATTCGAACTTTTTCCTTCAAATGCTTTTCTCCTTCCTCTATTGATAAATCCTCATTTAATGTAATTTGATGTTATTGTTACTTTTCCTCTTGTCCCCCTTGTGTTTGAGCAAATTCCCAGATTTCTTACTTATGCAAAAATCCTGCTATTCCGGAGGGAAGCTTGAAAAGGGTTTAGGTTTGAAGTAAATAAAGGCTTCAAAAGTAAATAAGGCCTTCAAGATTCAGTCTTACATTTACCATCATATTTTTTTGACATATTTTTCTACCAGTTCAGTCTCAGAAATGAGATGTGGCACTTAGAAGGTTCCAGCAGTGATTTCCAGTCTACAATCCAAAACTCAAATAACTAATTTCTTCAAAACATTGAAGCAGATTTGTACCAAAACATGGTACAAATCTTCCCAAACTTTATTCTACAGTGAAGTTATTTTGAAAGAAAATGGTGCATAGCTAAATCTCACTTGTGAAACATTCATAGCTGGCTTTGAGGTAACTGCCTGCCAGCACTTCAAAGTTTTGACTTGTACCATTTCTTCCCATTGATAGACCTTCAGGATGAAAATATATGCAGCATGTGAATTTCAGCTTAGTGCACAGCTGTATTTGACAGAATCTTTTCAAACTTCATCTCTTCTACCTGTGGAAGGAAAATCCATGCACTGATTGTGTGAGTTTAATTTGAAAATCAATTGCATCTAAAATTGGTTCTGCTGCTGCCCTTTACCATGGGTTGTGCTAGAGGTTTACTTTATTTTTACTTATATTTGAAATAGAAAGGTACAGAATATGCTGGGAAGTCCTTTCACAACCAGATTTGTTTCTCTCTATAAGTTCTCGCACACTTTTACTACTCTAATTCATCTGATCAGAAAGTTCAAATTATTTCATACAGAAATGTCTCTTTGGAAATATCCTTTCTTGAGCAATTTTTCCCCATATTCCAAAATATGGGGGGTGAAAAAAAAAGTTTCTGGATCAACCTTTCTAAATACCTGGCAGATTTTTCTTCATTTCCCAGCCCTGTGAAAAATCCATCTTGTAGCTTTACTCTGGAGCTGAAGAGGCAGGCACCGTGGCTTGGGGACAGCCAGCCAAGACAAGCTTTCCTGGATCTCTATGCAGGTGAGTATCTGAGGGTCCAAGAGCTGAATCCCTGCCACTGTTTGGCTGCTGGTGTTCCTATCGGGAGACAGCAGCTGTGAAAGCTATGGGCTTCCAGGTGCTCCACTGCAGAGCTGAAACTCTGGGCCTAAAATTGTTGATGTGGGATCCAGGGCAACCAAGTCAGGGAAACCTGGCATGCCACCTCGAAGATCCAGATGCAGTTTCTGAGAAAATTTACATGACAATTTATCAGAGCAGCAGCAAGGTCAAGGTGTTCCTGAAATTTCTCAGAACTGGAACAGTCTCTCTGATGAATGTATCTTACTGGAGTTTTTAAATTGTCTTTATAATTAGGAATCTTTCTCAAATATCTATCTTAAGTTTGCAAACAAATGTTTTTCTGAGTCACATCATGCATTGGACATGGGGAACTTTTGATCTTTATTCTCTTTTCTGCAACCTTCTATGTATTTGCAGGCTCCTTTGATGATCAGTTCCCATCTTCTTTGTAGACTAATTAAGCCCACTTCTTTCAGCTTTTTTTCTTCGCTGCTGTTTTCCCTGCTTCTTGTAACTTTTGTTGCTCTCCTCTGAACTGTCTCTAAATAATCTGCCTTTCTTTAAGTGTATGTTGGAAACAAGACAAAATACACCAGCTGAAGCCTTGCCAGCACTAAATTAAGCAGAATATCAGCTGCTGTGTCTTGCATACAATATTGCAAAATGAGATTTGCCTTTTTTATCATACTGTTATCTTGTTCACTGATCTTCAGTTTGTGATACATTCCAGATCCCTTCCCTGATTTTGCATGCATATGCATCGATTGTTCCTCTAGATATGTACTATTTTCCACTTTAATGTGCACTTTAATCTTACTGATTTCAGATAATTTCTCCAATTTATCAAGACAATTTTGAGTTCTACTCCTTTTCTGCGCAGTCCTTGTAACCACTCAAGCTTTGAGTTGTGCACAGATTTCTCCATGGTATGCTTCCTTCTCTAGACAATTAATGGTGGTATACAATGATTGCACTTGGGACAGCTTTTTGCAGAGCCACGTCTGATATGTTCTCCCTGTTTGACAGTGAGTCACCGGTCAATTACTCTGAGTTCTCTTTTCACCTCTGATCACCCTTTTCGGTAAGTGTATCGTGACCACAGCTCCCTTCTCAATTCGATTCTGAGAATACTGTGTAAGTCTATGTTAAAGCTTATCTAAAGTTAAGGTACGACACAGTTATCTCTACCTGCTGAGACAAAAGAATGATGGAGCATAGGTTAGTTTGATACAGTTTGTTTTGAATAAAGTAAGGCTTGAATACTGTTCCACAGTGTTCTTACTTAAGGACTACCAGGTCCCCTTGTATTTGCTCAGTGACGAGGGACTGCAGGAAGGAACGGCATGCCTGAGCAGGCAGGAGGTCTCCATGGCCTGGATGCGGCAGGCTCCACATGCACTTGAGGTGTCACTCCTAAGCCTGCAGTCTGCACCACTAGCTTTGAGTATGCCTGAATTGATCAAGGATTTTCAATCCTTTTCATGTTGCAGTCAAGCACACAAGTGGTGTGCTGGATCATGCATGATGAATTTAAGCCTTACAACAAGGTTTGCTTTTCCCAGTGTAGCCAATCTTTTGGAAGTAGGACCACTGCTTTAGGGAACCCTATGAGATCTACCAAGGATGAGCTTAGTCCACAATTTACTTGTAATTCCTCTTCTTTAAATCTCCTCTTCTTTAAATCTTCTCTTCAGCCATTTAGAAATATTAATTGATTTGATCTGGATTCTGAAATAATAAAAGAAAATTAAATTTTTTAAAAATTTGTGGTTTATTTTACATGTCAGAAGAGCTTTTCTCACTGCTCATTAGACTTTAAAATGTAAAGGTTTTTGCTTTTAGACACTTCCGCGGTGATATTTTTCTTGATTCAGTTACAGCAGATGTGGGTCCCATACATATGCAACAACTGTTTGTAATGATAACTGTTAACAAAGGGAAGCACTATGCTATATATCATTAAATGAATAGTAACTCGATATGTTAGTCACTTTAAAAATATTAATTACTGTTTCTCCCTGAAATAAACTAGATAATCTTTACATTTGTATTATTTAATAATATTTATTGTTATATAATGTTATTTGTAAAGTTGAGAATCAACTTAGGTTCTCTCTGAGGAATTAGTGCTAAGTGCCTTAAAGCTGTCTTTGTAGGCTGTAACTTTTATGTATTTGTCTACCTACTAGAAGAAACAAGATGAAAGTTAGATGGCTAGAGTCCCTATGAGGTAAAAGAAGTGAGCTGGGTAGCTAAGAGTAGGATATAGAAAACCCTGTAAACCTCTTAGAAGAATCCTCCATTTTGTGTCCTACAGAAGATCTGAAAAAGATTCCTTCCTTCTCTACTGAAGTTCTCTGCATAGCTGCAGACCATTTTCAGCTCTCTTTCCAGTCCTTTCTCAACCATGGCAACTCAACTCATTACATATTTTGACCTTGTCTTCCTTATGTATTCAAATCTCTAATTACTTTTTTTTTGAGCTCATCTGGCCTCTTCTCACTTGAGCCACACTGTTCTTGAAGTGTTGTGTTCCCACTGTACATGCACCCGGACACTGAGCAACAGCCATGTTGATACGACTCGGTGTGACTTTGTGGCTTTTCTGTCAAAGCTTCTGCTGATGGTAAACAGTGCAAGGCATGGCCGTGTCTGCTCCAGCTGAGCTTGTTTTGCCCTCTCAGATGCTACAGGGACCATTTGTATAATAGGCTTGACAAATATTTCTGGAAGCCCTGGAACATCAAGTAGCTGCTTCTACCGGTCCAACATTCAGTAATTTCAGCTATCCAGTAAAATAAAGCAAAAATCTAATATAAAAGCAAGGACGAAGACCCTGCAAAAATGCCACTGGATATTTAAAATGTTTATTAGAAAATGTGGGAATAAAAATAAGGGAAAGTTATTAGATCCATTTTGATTTCCACATATGAAATAAATTGTTTCTGGAGGTGAAAGGAGGTTTCAATTGTTTCTGGAGGTGAAAAGGTAGGCTATGTTATACAGTTGTTGACTTTGAATTACATTCAGGTTTTGGCAGACAGAAAACAATGCCATCCACCCATAGCTGTACAGCTGCAGACTGAGTATTTGTTCCAATTTTCCACTGCAAATTGTGAGGAGACAGGTTGAGTCCAGGTGAATCTGCAAGCTCCGTGGTTTTTAAAAATTGGTCTCAATATAGAAATGAAAAGGTTCCTTTTTCCCTCCACCTCTACCAAAGAACTGACCAGCTGGATGCTTAGATGGCACCATGCCTAGCAATCAAGTGATGCAAGGCTGAACCAATGTCCCTTCAGTGAATGTAGCCCGGAGTGCCCAATGTTCTGAATGTCCCCATGCTCCAGGGCAGTACATGAGATTATAGACAGAAACTTGAGAGCGCATATCTCCTGATGTTGACCCAAAAATTCAGGAAATATAATTTTAAAAAATTCCTAGGAGTTTGTAAAAATGTAACAGAAACCACACAGAGGGTCCTCATGAATATAGTGGAAATGGACCTCCCTCCTCTGTTTATTTATTTTAAATTATCCTGTATATTTGCATAGTTCAAGGGCTGCACGGTAAAAGCACTTAGTTCCAAAGGGAAGCCTCTTGCAGAAAATTCTGATATACCTCAGCCTGAGCAGGCATTAAACTGCTCAGCCAGCATGCTGAGGCAACCAAAAACCATAGTTTATTGAGCCTGAACAAATATTTCCTGCCTCTCAAGCAAGGCTCATGACTCATTGCTGTACCAACTGTAGTCATGCAGATTTTGGATGGTTTGGGCAGAATAGCTCAAAGCGTGGGAGGGCTGAGTTTCACAGAACATACCATGTAAATATACCCTCAATGGATCCAGTTTGGGAAGAAAAAACCCCTTCTCCTTAGCTCTGGTCTGATTATGATTGAATAACGGTTGCTGTTCTATTACGTGTTACACACCCAGCTGAATGCAAAATCAGTGTGTTGCTATAGAAATGAATATGAAGGCTTAAGTCTCAGCATATCCATATGTGATGGTTACTTGCAATTTTTCAATTAAAAATATGCAGGGAAAACACAAACCTTCTGCTTCACAATACTTCTGCATGACAGATGGGGAAGGCATTCTTGCTCTGGAGGGAGAGAACTATCAAACCCACAAACATAGCCATTGACAAATGTGGCATGAGCAATCACTGACTCTAAGCACCAGGGTCTGAAAATAGCCACAGCACATATGGCTTGTGTGTGCACTAGGAGCACTACAGAGTGCACCCCAACAGATGCCGTCGCAGCTCCAGAGGAGGGGGTCTTCCAGCCCCTCTGTGTCCAGGAGGGCCCAGGGTGTACCGGTCACTGCCAAGACACACGTGGCCGCTGTTGTCCTCCCTCGTGCCTTTGTCCAGCAGTCCACCAGGAACGGGGACCGGGGGCCTACTTTTTCCCACCCCCTACCCTCTCCTGCCGTATCATAGCCGTCCACCATGGAGGTGTTCCCGTGATAGCTCAAAGCCCTTGGCAACCATGAAGGCTGCCTAACCATGGGGTGGCCCTGGGAACTCACCCAGGAGAGCATCCCTGGCCCTGGGCTCTTTGTCTTCCACCCCACCCTGCTGTATAGCGTAGCTAGGATGCTGAAAGTCTGCGGGTGTCCTGGAACTTGCACTGCGCACACTCCTGTGCTGTTACCTGACGTGCCTGTGTTGATTGCACTATTTTGTTGAAACCTGCAAATTTTCCTTGCCTTGAGAGCTTTGCAGATTGCAAATTTTTGTTAGGACCCTTTTCCCTTGTTTCTGTGTAAAATGTTGTGCAAAATGATGATGCCATAGGCAATTTCTGAACTTCTGAAATTCCTTCAGGAGGGTGACGTCTGTATGGCATTTGTTTGCCCTACAAGACATGTAGATGCAGAATTCCTGATACAGAGATGGCTGGGTAAGCTGTACTTTCTCAATTTACTTTTAACCCTTATGCTCCATCATTACTCTTAGACGTTGCTTGCAGAAAACCTCGTGTCCCCTGATGATCGGGCAGGAATTCCTTTGTGGAAACTTCTGGCAGCACAATTAATTTACAAGTGCTTTGGTGGTGACAAAGCCCCGGTATGAAAATTTTGTCTTATAATTGCTCCTTGGTCATACGGCAAAAAATGAACCA
>VXBL01005453.1:0-23345 GCA_013400195.1 Aramus guarauna | reverse complement strand
AAAAAAAAAAAAAAAAAAAGAAGCTACAATGCCACGTACTGCATTTTACTTCCTCTCAAGGGCAAACTGTTCTTATTGCTTCAAATTTCACTGTGATTGTGACTTTTTGGAAACTTATGTTTATGACTGTTATTTCTGAAAGACTGTATAGAATGTAAGGTTTGATTTCAAGGTATGGTGTTGAAATCATACCTAGGTGAACTAATGAAAGAGGCAAATTCTTTAAAAAGTCTGATATGCCAAATGTATTGAACTGAGAGCTAATAGTAAGTCTCATGCTAGCTTTGTCACTGGCCTTATGTCACTTTATGTGGTGGGTTGACCCTGGCTGGAGGCCAGGTACCCCCCAAAGCCGCTCTATCACTGACCTCCTCAGCTGGGCAGGGGATAGAAAATAAAATGAAAGGCTCCTGGGCCGAGATCAGGACAGGGAGAGATCACTCACCAATTACTGGTCATGGGCAAAACAATCTCAACCTGGGCAAATTAATTTAATTTATTACCAATCAAATCAGAGTAGAGTAATGAGAAATAAAACCAAATCTTAAAATCCCTTCCCTCACTCTTCCCTTCTTCCCAGGCCCAACTTCATTCCCCATTTCTCTACCTCCTCCCCCACAGTGGCACAGGGGGACGGGGAATGGGGGTTGTGGTCAGTTCATCACATGGTGTCTCTGCTGCTCCTTCCTCCTCAGGAGGAGGACTCTTCACACTCTGCCCCTGAGGGTGGGTCCCTTCCGTGGAAGACAGTCCTCCACCAACTTCTCCAGCGTGGGTCCCTCCCATGGGCTGCAGACCTTCAGGAACAGATTGCTCCAGTGTGGGTCCCCCACGAGGTCACAAGTCCTGCCAGCAAACCTGGTCCAGCGTGGGCTTCCCATGGAGCCACAGCCTCCTTTGGGCATCCACCTGCTCCGGTGTGGGGTCCTCCATGGGCTGCAGGTGGATATCAGCTCCATCGTGGACCTCCATGGGCTGCAGGGAGACAACCTGCTTCACCATGTTCTTCTCCATGGGCTGCAGGGGAATCTCTGCTCTGGCGCTTGGATCACCTCCTGCCCTTCCTTCTGCACTGACCTGGGTGTTTGCAAAGTTTGGCACATGTCACTCCTCTTTCCGGATGCAAAATTGCTCCTAGTTTTTTGTTTTGGTTTGGTTTGGTTTTTGTTCTTATCTATGTTATCCCAGAGGCGCTACCACCATCACTGATGAGCTTGGCCTTGGCCAGCAGTAGGCTCATCTTGGAGCTCTGTCAGACATGGGGGAAGCTTCTGGCAGCCTTCTTGCAGAAACCACCCCTGTTGCCCCCCAACTACCAAAACCTTGCCATGCAAACTTGATACACTTTGGTAAATAATTTATTCTGATCTATGTCTATTTCATCTTCCTTTAAATACAGAGCTGCTGTAAGGATCAGTTAGTTGCATATTAAGAAGGTAATACTTCAGTAACATGTCAACCTTTTCCGTAAAACTGAAACAAACACTTAGGACTCAGTACATTATTCTCCTCTGATCTGCTCCAAGCTGCGCTGAGTGGCTGTGGTTGGAGCATGCACCTTCTCCATACTCTTTTCCAGCCAGCAGCTGGAATTTGATCAACAGATAATGTGTCATTTTTAAACTTGCAGACTTCAGGAAACATCCCTCCACCCTCCTGCTCCTCCCCCTCCCTGCATCTAGGTGCTTTCCCTTGCTGAAATGACACTTTCTCCCTTTTCTTCAAAGTGAAGTTTGTTTATCCAGTAGTGTTCTACTTACACACATTTGGTTTGATTCAAAAAATGTATTTTCAAGTTACAATCCCACAAAGGAATTTGAAATATCTGTGTAAGATTCAGGCTTTGACCTTTAACAGCTAAATGCACTTTGTTTTTCATGCTTGCTTTCTATTCTGTCATGAAATAGCTCTACTTCAGGTCTTCAAGGGCAAAACGGCAATTTCTTACAGCACACAGGTTTATTAAACCTTCCAGAGGACCCTCCTTCCACAAAAAGAGTAATCCCAGAAGAAAAGAAGATAATTGAATTTGTTAAAGTCTAGTGGTAAAATATGAATGTCTGTAGGGTGGCTTAGTCACAGACTTTTTGTTTTAGCAGTGGCTGAAAGATGCTGCCATTGAACATGGTGTTTTATACACTGTAACATACCTTGTGCTTTCTGGAAAGGATTCCACCTAAGTCAGTGGTCTTGAGTTTTGAGACCAGTTATGGAGACTCGGCATTATTGACTGATCAACCTGAAAGGTGACATCAGTCAGGACCTCTACAAACATCAGCTTTGCCCGCATGACAAGGGACTGTAAAGATTTCCTGGATAAGGCACTCTAATTTCTGCCTCATAGATTTGTTGGTTTTATTTTACTTCGTTCTGATTAATTCTCTATCAGTGCAATGAAAAACTGATTATTCAACTTAGTGGCTTTCTCCTTCTTATATTATTTTTAATTTTTTTATTTGATTATTTAATGCTAATTGGCAGTGATAATTCTCAGTGACATAATAACCTTTTTCATGGTAGATCCAGTATGATGGAAAGAGTCCCAGATAGCTTTTCTCTGTGCCTTATTATGCTGAAATTGTCCTTATGGCTGCAGAGCACAAGATCTGGAAGAGGCTGGTGGGTGGGTGTTGTATTTGTGTAAAGCAAGCTGCAGTGAATGGAAAGTGGGAATTTCAGGTCAGAAGAAATATGCAGTGTGAGAGCAGTAGTGGGCGGTGGGAGTGCCTTTTCAGGTTCCTCAGCACTGCGAGACTGGCATGTCAATGAAAAATCACAATCCTTGCTCATCGTCCATGTGTATTGCACGCTGATGAGAGGGCATTGCTGCAATGCAGCTTCTGGGAAACTGCCTGAAGGCTTTTAGCCATGTTAGAATAAAAGCAGCAGCAGTTTGCATTTCCCTCAGTGAAAATTTCGGCGGTTACATGAGTTTAGGAGACGACACATCAAGAGGGCTCCCTTGGCAAAGGGATCCATGTTGTCAGTGCTGCAGGTTGAAATTGGAGGTGATGCAGCTGTGACGGCCACCATCTTGATTAATCAAAGTTAAATGAGCTGCTGTTGCTTGAGAAAACATCATTTTGACAGGGCTGTAACAGATTCCTGTTCTCTGAGCTGCAGGCAAGGAAAGTATCTGTGAAACATATTCACCTGCATTACAGACATCCTCTGCTCTAGGAAAACTCAACTTCAGTATGCTCAGCCTACCTCCATCCAAATCCTGATCAAACCCAAATTTATACATTGGTCTGATAATTCTCAGAGGACAGGTTCAAAGAGGCAGGTGGGCTCTTGTGCACTAGCACTGGCTTCCACTGTGTAATAGGTGCTCTTTCCCAGCTCAAGAGGAATTTGATAGCTTTCCCTGTATTCCTCCCCATGCTGAAGGCTGTGCTCTGAACTCTGGAAATCCAAAAGAGCTTGGTTTCCCCAGGCTCTCACTGTAGTCAGTAGGGAGAGGAGGGCTCATCCTAGGAATCACTTTACAGTGCATTGTGTTTACACATGAAATTTCCTGAAAATTAGCTTTTTCAGATTATTCCTTATAAGGAGAAAAATTAAGGATATTTGCCTTTTCTAGTCTAGGATGACTGTGAGTTTACTCTGTATTTACGTATGTTTGCATATTTGAAAATGTCTAGAAATTGTAGTTGGACCCAAATTTTTCACAGAGGTTGACTTAAGAGTTCAAAGCAAAACAAAGATCTGGATTTGCTTAAAGTTTAGGGATGAAACAGGAGCTTTTCAGGTCTGAAGCTTCATGCCTGATTATAGTTGATTTGAAACTTCACTTAAGATAAAGAATGAAGGGATGTGTTTAACTCTAAAATACTTCTGTCAGCAGAGTTTAAAAGCAAGCATAGATTGAAGATTCATTGCAGAATCAACTGGGAAGAAAGCCAAGAAGCAGCCATGTGTTTTATTTTAAAAACTTACATTTATTTGGTTTTTATATAATAGACGTCTTCCCAAAAAAAAGAATGACAACATGCTAAGTCAACACCAGAAGGCCAGCATTCGTTTCTGTGTGTGAGAGAATAAAAGACTCCTGAAGAAGGAGAAAGAACTGAGTAAAGTATGAGTAAGCGATTGTAGGAGAGAGAACTTGTTCTCTAGTTTATTTTATCAAGCTTTTATAGCCATGGCCCCATGTGTAAAATGCTTCTGGAATATTTATTTTTAAATGGTTTTGCATTCTGAGTTCGTAACACAGATATCATGAGGTTGGGTTTAACTCTTAACCTAAATAGCTCTCAGAAAACTGGGGCCTATATATAATAAAAGACAACCTAAATGAAATGAATTAATTATTTATACAAAATTTATTACTGTGAGAATAATGTAATATGTAGTAAAAGCTGTTGTCATGAAACAGTCATGGTGTCTGCAAGATTTATGATTCAGGATGTCAGAAAGCAATTTTTAACAGGCCAGAAGAGGACAAAAAAAGTCTGGAAATTTTAACTTCTGGAAGCTGGAAGGTAAATTTAGGAGTAAGACATTTCAGTGCATATGTAGTTGTGCTTCTGATAACAAGTGAAATCTGTACAACATTCTGTCTCCTATTCCACATGCCACAGTTATGAAGGTATAATGTGGACTTCTTGTAACCATAACAATAAAATAAAAATTTTAGAAAGTTTGAAATTTGGATGCAATTTCACCCTAATTTCACCATACAGACCCATTTCTGTAATGGGGAAACTCAGATCCAATCCTCTTCACCATAACAAAACCCCAAACCTGTGTACAGTTCATTTCCACAGAGTGAGAAGTTCAGATTTATCTAAAGGAAGTTTTCAAAACTGAGGCCAAAATTCAGCTATGAGTAGAATAGCTCCTTAAAAATTAGAAAGTGGCAACTGCTGTCAGCTGTAACATTTTTCTGTCTTTCAGGACTGGACCTTCCTTCAGACTAAATTTCTTATACCTAGAAGGCTTCATATATATATATATAATTCCCTGGTTTTATGTATATTTAACTTCTGCTTTCAGATACAGTAAAGTACAACAGCAAGAGTTTGAATGCTTGATTTCGGGGTAAGCTTTATGTCAGAAGAATTACATTGTATATATATTTTCATCAAAAGTAAGAACAGACATTAATTGGTCTAGGCTTGAAAGCATGAAATATTCTTCAAGGTTAATTGTTTAGCCTATTAAAACTAACTTGCTTCCTGGTTTGTAAAGCAGCAATCCATTCATGTGCTAAACAGTCTCACCTAGTCTGTTGTAAAGAGTATCTACTGAGAAAAAAACCGACAGTATGATATATGAAGGTCATTTGAAGCAGCTTTTTCCTAGTTTATCTTCTAGTTTGGTTTTTATATGTGAACTTAAGTTTTTATGTCTGTTTTATTTTATATTTCTATTATATTTCATTTTATTTTATCTGGAAGTGGAGGGAAAGATACTAAATTTCGAAATTGCACGGAACTGGCTTTAGCTGTATCTAAGACAGCAGTTGCCTATAGCTGTAGATTGCCTGGCCCAGGCATGGCCCTGATGTCTGCTTGATCTGTGCTGGAAGAGAGGAGGAAGAGCAGTTTCTGCTGCCTTAAGAGTTGCTGTCTGCTGCTAGTTTTGTACTCTGGATATCAGGGAATATGTTGGTGAATACCTGCATGACCCAAGACACCACAGTTCCTCCTTCTGTCCCATTGCTGACAGCAGAAACTGCTAGCATTTAATTGAGGGTCTGTTCCTAGGCTTCCTGACCTGGTCCCTTCTTTCCTGTTCATGGCGGGAGGACCACAACTCTGGCCCAAACTCTCTGCATCCTCAGTGACACCCCATCAGCTGGGGATGCAGGAATTGGGCAGTGTTTGTTCAGGGAATGGGAACGTAATCGATGTGGGAAGATGGAGCTTTTGAAGAAAGGCTGCAGAGGTGCTGAGAAGACCCTTTTTCCCTGTGCCTTTGTTTATGCTTTTCTCTCCTCTGGAATACTATTGGGTCTGACTCTGCTGGTCCAAGACTAAAAGCAGTATCAAACTTAAGCTTACTGTAACATCACAGAGACTCAAGACATTGAGGGGAAGGGAGATTGCATTAGTCTTCATGAAAATATCATTTGTCTGAAAAAAATTGACTTGAACTGTTGGAAGATGACTCTTAAATTCACCGCCTTTGCCTTCTCAGTTAATGACTGAGAAAGCTCGCAGACACGGGATTTGGTTCTTTGTATAACATTAACATTGCTTGCATTTCTGAAGTAGAAAAGATGGTCTTTTACTATTCTACTATTCTACAGGTAAATACATAATCTTTTAGATCCTTCTATGTTTAAAAGGTAAGACAGTACATCCTTCTCTGTCCTTTGACTGTAGTGTTTCAGAAGATAGGAATATTCATTGCAATATTTTGAACCCTTATTTCAAGCTATGTCAGTTTGCAGGCTGTTTGCTGGGTTTTAATATTTGAGTCTATTTTTAGATTTTTTTAAATTAATTAATTTTATTTGTCACATTTAAACTCTTGTTATAGTATTTGAAGCAGAGCTGCTTGACCATTAGAATTTCATTCAATAACCTGAAATATATTCTAAAGTTGTTGCAGTAAAAATGGTATCATACTGCTCAAAGTTAAGTTGAAATTAACAGAGCATATGAGAGTCTATTGCATTTTAATATTAAAATCATATTCTACCAGTTGACTTCTGGAGAAAGAGCAAATCTTTTTCTTTCAGTTAATGTTTTTCTATTCTGTGAAGCCATTCTGTTGCTGAAGTTTTATCCTGAGTGCCTTTGTCCACTCTGCACAGCTCCACTGAGTCTCCTTTTTAAAATTAAGTAATTGCATCACTGAAATCAAGAGAATCATAGGAGTATAAAGTGTCAGCTCAATAATTAACTAAAAGCTACTAACAATATTAAACTTGACAGATCGCAAAAAAACCAAAAAGGGTGTCCACAGAGAAAGAAACCAGGGAAAACTGTTGCCTCCCAGGATAAAAAAAAAAAATCTCCTCAAAAGACGAGAGAACCTCCTGATGTTGGCAGGAAGGATTGCTTTAGATGCAGCTTGTGTGAGATGTCAAGTAGTACTCCTGAGGTGTTGGAAGATTACACAGAATGGGACTAAAAGGGAGAAACGACATGATGATGTTGAAAATTTGGCCTGGCCTTCAGGAAAGACCAACAGAGAAAGAATAGGGAAAATCTAGAAGCCACTGTAGGCAAATAGTCTTTCTGTAGCAAGAAATCCTGTTTTGTAGGAATATGAGGACCTCTGTGACATGTGAAGGATGGCTCGTGTGCTCTGATAACCTCCCACATAGTAGTAAGGAATTCAGTCCCTGTGTGATTAAAGCTGGCTTTGGACCAACTCTGAAAGTCAATGGGGATAACTGGGCAGCCGTGGAATCATATAATAATATTTTAAAAAGTGTTTATATAAGAAATATAAGGAAAAAGTCTGTATAATGAATGAAATTGTAAAGCTAGTGATGCTGCTTTTTAAGGAAATACATTATGGTTGATTTTACTGAAATGTGGTTGATTGGCTCTTATTGATGGGACATTTAAAAGCATTAATTAAACTATGTTGAATTAGGTTGAATAAACAAAAAAAGAGGGCATTGCTGCCTGTATCAAAGATATATGTAATTAAGAATGTAACTAAGAATGTAATTAAGATACATGTAATTAAGAATGAAGTGTGCACGGATAGCTCTTATGTATCATCAGATTCACCTGAGAACAACAAATTACTCCTTACAAATCTATTTGTAATAAATAGGAAGAATGACTATCATTATGTTTGATTTCAATATGGGTGTTATCTTAAACAGCCAGAAACTTCTTGACAGTTTCTAAAAATAATAGGGTTGCTTTATTTCTTTAAAATTATTCCAGCCAAATTCCAAGTCAGATATAGGTCATTGTTAGATGCAGATGGTAAAATTAAAAAAGTTCCCCCCCCCGCCCTTTTTTTTTCTTCTTTTTTCTTCTTTTTTCTTCTTTTTTCTTCTTTTTAAATAGGACAACCAGACTCAGTAGATATTTCCAATTTGTGTTTGGAATGAAGGAAGTGGGTATTTACTTCCTAGCTGGGGATCTTGAATAAAAACGAACTTTTGCCATCTGTAACAAAGAAAAGACAAGAAGATGCATCTGCTAAAGATAGAAGTATAAAATCATATGATTAATTTAAGGTGGAAGACATCTTGGAAGATGTAGTCCAGCCTCCTTAAAGTGAGACTCATCTCAAAGCTGGATCAGGTTCTCAGGGTCTGGGTCAGCAGGGATTTGGAAGTCTCCAAGGCTATGATTACAGGTTTTTTTCAGCCTTGCTGAGAAAGGATTAACACATCCAAGACTGAAAATTGAGTTAGGAATCACCTTCAACCTTGAGATAAAATGTACTGAGCAAAGAGGCAGCTGAAAGAGTGTATGCAGGGCTCATTGCAGCTTAGAGGTTTCTTAATTAGAGATGGTCTTTATCAGCCTATTTAATCAGAGATGCTCTGATTTGTGCATACAGGGCTGAGAATGAAAGTGGCAGATTGAACGTTATGTTGATCCATGGTGTTTTTGTATCCCATACTCTTGAACCCAAGAATTCCATTGTCATTCCCTTAGAGTATTGTGAACAGAGCAGGATTACATCTGATGCTCCTGATGCTTACAGCTTTTTATTAGGTATATAATCAAATCTCATGTTTCAGGACAGTATGCGGGCGTCCTTTCTAACTTCATGCACAGCTAGTAAAATATAGTGTAGTAAAGGTGGTAATAATTACAAATAGGAAAGCAAACACTTTTTTGGAGGCTGGATACCATCCGAGGAGAACGAATGTTCTGCAGTCCTGAGGGAAATCCTCCTTCTGAGATGCTGGAGTGGTGTACCTTCCCACCAAGTTACCAAACTGAGTGACAGGAAAATTTTGTTGGAAAAGAGACATATCTTATGATTGTAGGGGCAGACAGAGGAGCAGAGGTGGGTGGAAAAGCCCCTTTGCATTGTTTGTGTAGGGAGTGGGTATGTGATAGTGTGTGCTTTTTGGTAATGTGCTTCCTATGAGGCACAATTCAGTCAAATCTGTTTTGAAACTCCATTTTTGCTGGCAAGGTTATGTTACTGAATATCTTCTGTTCCTTCTAGCTATAAGGAAAAACTCTGCTAGTCCCAGAGCTTGCTTAAATGTGGGACTGTGAATTGGCAGGAAAAGTTTGCTCTGAATTTATTCAGGATGGCAGGATGAGAAAGCACTGAAAAGTAAGTGATATGTAAACAGGAGGTCATTTACACCTCTTGTGTATTTGAAGATGCTTGTATGGTTTTTTTCTCACATTTGTTTTAGAGCGCCACATTCCTTAGAGTGTTATCCATCTCCGCAGAGGGCCTACTGGAGATTGAAGTTACGGTTACTACTTAGAGGCAGGGAAAAGAATTTGCTTAAGACTGGAAATGCTTATCTTAAATTTATTGTATTATGTTTTGTTATTGTATATTTTAAGGACTCAAGAAGCTTGGATCAATTCACATTTTTCAAGATGTTTGTTAATGCCTCGGTATGCCTAAATCTCAAATGGGCTTAGTTAGGACCTTCTGTCTTTGAAATGTGCAATTCAGAAGGTTTGTTTGTCACATATTAGGCAATGCAATGAACTGTAGAGCATCTTTATGTAATGTCAAACCTTCTACCTTCACTTCTAAAGATGACTGCTCTCTTATTTTTTCCTTTTTCTCTGACAGAGAATAAATGTGCTCCACAGCAGCAGGAACACTGATGGGGAGAAAATGTGTTCTTTAGACTGTCCAAATTTAGACTCTTCTAGAGTCTAAATTTAGACAAGGTTTCTTGTCTGTAGTTTTGATTTTAAGGTCAGGTGAACTTAGTCTTTTGTGTAACAATTTAAAGTACCCATTACCTATAAAAAAAAAAATAAAAAAAATTCTGTGTCAGCTACCTCTGTTTGACCAACAGGTTCAGTGCAGAACTGAGGTAGAGATAGAGTGGTTCAGTCTTGCACAGTGGTCTGTAATTGTCATGCTCAATCAATGAAGACAGCACAGGTATAATTACGTGATAGAATGCAGGGTGTTATCAGTATTCAGCACAAGGTAAGATCAAAGGACCCAGAGAAAAACATGTTGACAGAAAATGAAATTTACTTTTTATCTTTCCTTATCTGTATCATAGTGTTGGCATTTGGCCCTATCTTTCCTCAAGGTGAGTGCAACCTATATTTGTTAGGTTCATTGCAATCAAAAATGTGAATTGGAAAGGCACTGTAAGATCTGATATGAAGGTTGGGCATGATAAACTTGAACTTAGATGAAATAATCTAACTTTGTATCAGAAATGTTAATTCTCATATATAAACCTTGAGGAGTGTGTTGGCATCTACTGCACATGAAATGAATCTCATTGAGAAATATGACCCCACTGACCAGACTGCCATGGTCTAATTAGTTGGTTCTTGCCAGTTGGTTTAAATTTTTGTTTCTTACTGCACCAAAAGAACATTTTTGATGTTGCAAAGTCAGGTGCTCAAAATTCAGCTAGATCAAGGTTGCCATTACACATTTTATCACTTCTCTGTTTTTCCCATAGTCTTTTGTTAGGAAGGCTAATGCTGTGTACTGTTTTCCTTTTCTTCCTCAGCCCTTTATCAGATGAACACAATGGATGGCACATGCTTTATGAGCAGATATTCAGTATTTTTCTCTCTCTCTCTTTTTTTTTTTCCCCCACCCCTGAGGGTGTATGCTTTAGTTAATTATCAAACAATATTCAAATGCCAGTTTGAAGACAGATGATGCATATCTTTATAGTACTTGAGTGCATCCTAAGCATCAGTAAATCTTCTCAAAATTCCTGCAAGTGTGTGTGGGATATTACCATCCCCATTTTATAAAACTGAGGCACAGATGCAGTTCAGAGTGGTGGTCTTCAGTAACTGAGACACCCAATATGTTTTTTAGTGTACTTAACATATGTAGCACTTCCTGTATATAAACTGCAATTAAATATAGTCTTCAGTTGCAGCCTGGATTATTTGGTTCTTCTTTAGATCAAACCTCAAAGAAAGACACCTCTAGAAAATTTAAAGTTTACAAGAAGTGATCAACTAGGCAATAAATAACTTGTGTACTTGCAACTATCTGGTAGAAACTCTATGACAGGGAGCAGGGACAAATTTTCTAGTCTTCTAATCATCTAAACTTATCTTTTAACTTTCTAAAAAATTAATATTTTTTATGATATATAAATATGATTAAAATATGATTATAATCTCATTTTGTAATTTTAAATCTAATTTTCAAGTGCACTGTACAGTTGTTTATGTGTTTCTCTTCCTAAGATGATCTGTTTTGTTCACAGAATCATAGAAAAATTTAGGTGGGAGGAGACATCTGGAAATCACATAGCCTAACTTTCTGTTCAGAACCAGGTCAACATCAAATTAGTCTAGGTTACTTGGAGCATTATTCAGTTGAGTTTGGAAAATCTCCAAGGATGAAGAACCCAAAACATCTCTGCACCACCTGTTCCAGTGCCTAACCACTGCTACAGAGGATTTTTCCTTATTTCTATTTCTTATTTCCTGGAATATCCTTTCTTGCAACTTGTGACCTTGCCTGGTTTTCTTTTAGTGCAACCCTCTGAGAAGAGTCTGGTGCTCTTTCCCTGTCACCCCAGTGTGGGTAGCAGGAGAGACCAATTAGATCCTCTTTTAGGTTTCTTTCTTCCAGGCTAGAGAAAACCAGTTTTTTCAGCCTCTCCTCATGCATGATATGTTCCAATCCCTGACTTACAGTAGTGACCTTCTGCTGGGCTCTCTCAAGTCTCTCTTTTTGCTATCTTTTTTGCACTGAGGGTCCCTTAACTCGGCACAGAACTCCACATCTGGCACATGAGTGCCACAGAGAAAGGAGCAAGCCTCTTTGCTGGCTACACTCTCTTTAATGCAGTGCAGCATGCAGTGGACCTTCACTGCTGCAAGGGCATGCTGCTGGTGTATGTTTAACTTCTTGTTTGCCGGGATCCCCCAAGGTTTTTATCTGTAAAGCTTCTCTCCAGCTGTGCTCGGCCTGTAGTGAAGCATGGAGCTCTTCTATCTCAGGTAAAGGGCTTTGTATTTATCCTTCAGTTCTCCAACTTGTTGAAGTCTCTGTTAATGGCAACTCTACTGTTCAACTTATTAACCATTGTTTCCCATATGGAGTCATCCAGACACTTAGGGTTCACCCTCCTCCCATTGCACAGATCACTAATGAGGATGGTAAGTTGAACTGGCCACAGTATTGGTTCCTGAGGAACATTTGCAGCAGTCAGACCTTTAGTGTAACACTAAATTAGATTAGCTGGTAAAGAGATTAGGCTTTGATTCCTTCACTACTGCCCTTTGATCCCAACATCCAGGCAGTATCTTACTTAGTTAGGTTACAATCCACCTATCCTTGTTATCTTGTAAGGAGCAATGGGAGACAGTGCCACAAACTCAGGATGCCATTTATATCCACTCCCTTTTTCAACAGAGCAGGTCTTCTCATCACAGAAGGCATTCAGGATGGTCAAGCATGATTTGCTCTTGGTAAATATAGACTGGCTATTCCCTGTCACTTTTGTGTCTTTCATCTACTGGAAATGGTTTCATAGTCCTACCAGGGAAGGTAATGCTTTCTGTTCTTCTGAGGGACTGACTTTAGGTTGTCTGGCCAGTAGGTCCCCAGATCTCTCTTCTTCACTTTTTCTGAAAGTAGGTGGAATGTTTGCCTTTTTCCAGTCACTTGGAACCTCTCACAACTGCCATCACCTTTCAGGGATAATAGAGTGGCCTCGTAGAGACATCTGCGAGCTCTTGTTTCTCACACCTTTCTGTGTAATTTCCAGTAAGTGTAAGGGAGAAAAGGCATTACAGACAGGAATCTTTTACAGCATGACACTGGGTTCTTTCACATAAGTAGTGAATCAGGGAGACATTTAGTGCAAAAGTAAAATACAGTCATGCAACTATTGTATGGTGTCTTCCCCATTTGTCAGAGTATTTGGAGGTGGGAAGGATTGAGACAACCCAGATAAAGTGAAAATACAGATTCTATAACACTTCCGTAAAGTAAGCTGTAAGAGCATACGTAGTACATTTGTAAGTTTAGAAAACTTGTAAACTGCAGCCTGGAGACAGCAAGGACAGCTTGGAAGAGCAGAAGGCAAAGTGGGGATGATCTGAGAACTATGTGCTCTACATATACCCCTGATGCTGACACTGTGCCACAGACTGGTCTGAGGGCACAGGGCAGGGTTACCTGCATGCATCAATGACTTATCGAATAACTGAAAGCCTTCTTGATGCTAAGCACTCTGATAGCCTTGCACCAGTGAGTAAATTACTCTGCACTCTTTACTGGAACTGAGAATGCATACACGATTGGGCTGTTCCAGTATCATGGTTAACGCCAGACAGTAACTGAGCACCACGCAGATGCTCGCTCAACCCTTCCCCACAAAGGGGATGGGGAGGAGAATGGAGAAAAAAGCTTTCTGTGTTGAGATAAAGACAGTTTAACAGGGTAACAAAGGAAGAGAAGAAGAATAATATTAATAACAATAAAACAAGTGATGCACAAATGCAATTGCTCACTGCATGTGAAAAAAAACACAACCAGACGCCCAGTCTGTTTCCAAGCAGTGATCCCACCTCCCAGCTAGCTTCCCCAGTTATACGGGGGGCAAGACATTACATGGTAGGGTATGTCCCTTTGGCCAGCCTGGGTCAGCTGTCCTGGCTGTGCTCTCCCAGCTTCTTCTGCACCTGGCAGGGTGTGGAAGGTGAAAAGTTCCTGACTTAGTGTAGACACGACAACTACCTAGCAACAACTGAAAACATCAGTGTGTTATCAACATTATTCTCATGTTAAATCCAAACCACAGCGCTGTACCAGCTACTAGAAAGAAAATTAACTCTATCTTAGCTGAGAACAGGACCTCCAGGTTTAAAAAGCAGTGAATGTGTAATGTCGTTCTTAAAATGCAAGTTTGCTCTGTCTTAAAAGTGTGAAACGTACCCCTGGATATATGGAGGCTAAACGTACCTTTTTTTCTTCAAAATGCACAGCTTGCTCATTTCCTAATCTTTCTCTCTAATCTTTCAAATCAATAGTATGCTCCTTTGCATAGAGCTCCAACTGTTCCGTGTCCTCCAGATATACGCTTTGAACATCTCCTCTCTATCCATTTGTTCTTAAGACCAAATTGGTTGGTTGTATAATGAGTTTGGTTGAATTTCAGAACTATGGCAAGCCTTCTGAATTAATCCCTGTTGTGTGGGCTTCTTCCTGTTTTATTCTGAGATTGCTCTAAGATTTATCAAAGCCTCATTTCTGAAACTGATATTGCCTTGTTGGAGCATAGTACAAAGTAGTAGGATCCAAGAATGATGAGAGAAGCAAAAAGCTAGTGAGCACCATTCAGAATTTGTCTCCAGTTTTAAACATCCAGAATGAGCAAGTGTCTTTATGAATAATGCATGGCATTTATTTGAAGCATTGCAGAAATCAGTCCTCACGGGATCTTTATTTTTACAGAAGAATCTTACAACATATCCATGGAGGATGAAAGGCAGAGTGCCCAGGTATCTCTTGTGGAATGAGACGTAGGTCAGTCATGTTAGCCTAAAGCTATGGCCAAGTAAATAAACCCTAAATCACACCTAAGCTAATTTACATGGGTGCAGCACCATGCTTTCATAGCTCTTCTGCTTTTAGGACCCCACCAGCTGATACGTTGGTCTGCCTACTGCAGTACCAGCTCAGGTCAGGCAAGCTTGGGAATCATGAGTTCTCTCAGTGGGAACCAGTGAGACGCGCTCAGGCTGAGCACCAAGTTTCCAACCTCTGAACTTTGGATTCTGACCCAGACCAAACTGCCCTCTTGGGGAAAGACATGTTTGTTGCAGCAATTCAAAATGGTTTTGAAAGATTTTCTTTTACACTGTCCGAGTTTTGGAAAGAAAAAAGTATTTTTTTCTTGCTGTTATTTTTTAATCCTTTGTAAACTGAACATTTAACCAGCCACCAGGACTAATCCTGTCTTTTGTACATTGCTTGTGTAACAGAGCTGCATGCAATTTACACTCTTGCACAGGAGAAGTATGAGAGCTAGTCCCATTAGGAAATGTGGATGAATAGATTGCTGAATCCATGCATTAAGTCCTGCAGACTTCTGTCAGCAGAGCTTAATGTACATATGGGTTTGCCAGGGTTTTCTCACACATGAAATCTGTGTCTCTCCCTTTATTATTTTCAATGCTGTGCTTTTCCTTAACGAAGGCTTAGCTTTGTTCATAAACACTAGGCAACCTGTTGTCATTTGGGTCAAGTAAAGCTTGATTTCTCACTTCATCTTAGAACTTGGGCTCAGTTATTACTCTTTTTTTTTTTTTTTTAACTGTGAAAGTGTTACTTCCATAATCAAACTTCTAAAAGAGGAGAATTCCAAAGCAATGAAAAGCTTTGCTAATTGAAAGTGTGCTCCTTTTTAGAGCCTGTCCTTGAGAATTTACCACTTCTCTTTTTCTTTATTTCTTCAGCTGGAAACTAATAAATCATGTCTGACTTTTGTTAGTCAGAACTAAAGCAAATACTGAAGCAAGAATGAAACTGTTGGCCTTGAGCTGAAAAAGCATGGCACAAGTATATTTTTGTATTACGCTGTGATTGGTTCTAATCTTGTCTAATGTAAATAGGGAATAGCTCCACTGACTTAGAAGCATTAATGTGTTTAAAAATTGTCAGAGGTAAGGATCAGGCTCTGTGTCTTTATCCTATATGGAGCTCTTGTTGCATTAGAGTTAATGTACTTGAATGGTTAAAAGTTTTTGTGAATGTCACTTGACTACTTGACCATAATGTGGTGAGCCTCTCTTTTGTAAGATGTGTTTCTGCACACAATGAAGCTCATTTTTTACTGCTGTGAGTTGGTAATTGGTGCTTCTCCCCGTGTATGCCAACTCCTGGGACAAGCCTACAGGGCACTGGAGAACCATCTCAGCATTTATCTGTTTAGAAATTCCTCACATTCTGTGGCAAATGCGTACTTCTATCTTATTAACTATTTACACTTGGGTTACTCAATTATTTAGGAAAATAAACCTTTTAGTGTGTAAATATTAAATATGTTCTTATGTACTAGCTGTTAATTCAACAATGTAGAAAAGTGTATAGTTGTGTATAGCTTTCCACCTGTGTTGCTGAGTTGTATACTCCTTTTTGCACATGAGACATGGAACCTGTGAGAGGTTCTGGACCTGGTTGTAGCTAATAAGAGGCTTTGTTTTATTTCAGACACTGAATACTAACATGCAGTGAAGGCCCAGTTCTGCAACCACTATACTCACAGAACTCCTGCTGAAGTTAAAGTAATTTTGAATTCAAATAGTTGGTTTGAGGGCTGCTATTTAACCATTCTCTGACTTGTTTGAAGTCAAGATCTTCAAGTACTTGTCTTGATTTTGAGATTTACATTCTATTGTAGATGAACTGATGCTGCAAAATGTAGATCTCTGAACAGCTGGCATTTAAACATGTTACACTTTAGATCATAACTTAGTCTGTAATTGAACCAGGCTTATTTGAAAACCAACTGGAACCATAGTGTAGGCTCAGAATTTTTTGGAATGTGTTGGTGGGGAGCTTTGACTTAGGCATATAGCTGTGAAAGAGAAAAGCAGAAACTAAATGAAAAAATTAAGATAAGGCACTGAGTAAAGCATTTTATTTTTCTGTGCTGAACAGCACATAACAAAATGAGGAAGCTTGCAGTAAAACTAACATGGAAGTGCTAAATGAAGAATGCACTGAGTGTTAAATTATATCACAGATTATATGATTCATTTACCTCATAGGTACATTAATGGCAAGTCCTTTAATTTTTAAAGCCCACAGCTGGAGTTCTTGGCAGAATATTACTGGGAGGGAAAGTCTGAATGAGGTTGGAATACTTTTAACTACCAGCCTCAAAAGAAAAAGAAAACTAAGGACACCTTATATGTAGGTCTCTCTCAGTAGCTTCTCTTGATCCCAAAATCAAGTAACAGCAAATGCTCAGGGCCTTATGTATACTACAAAAGTGAGGTACCATTTTTGATGATGTAGCAAAGGGGACCTAGCTGGGTTTTTTATCTACAAAGCTGTCACTTGACATGGCTTCTAATCATGGGGTAAAGTCCTCACCATCAGGTGGGGAAGAAAAGATGTGATAATACTCTCAGCTGAGATAAGTTTTGCTTTTGTAGACAGGTTTTAAGGTTATTTATACTGTAATTTTTTAAGATGTATCTTGTAAATGGTGTATAATTAGTTGTCCATTTTTTAAGAACTCCTGATTTAATTAATTTACAGTCATGTCAGTTGACAGCTCTTTCCTTCCATTGGGTTCATTGAGTGTTACATTCCTTTACGTTGCAGATTTTGCAAGACTGGTTGTTAGGGAACTGTTCTAG
Source organism: Aramus guarauna (assembly GCA_013400195.1). Taxonomy (NCBI): domain Eukaryota; kingdom Metazoa; phylum Chordata; class Aves; order Gruiformes; family Aramidae; genus Aramus; species Aramus guarauna. The sequence continues at coordinate 5,892 of VXBL01005453.1, read as the reverse complement.
TGCAGCAGCATAAGGCAGCTACTTTCTCCTTCACCCTTCCCATAGTATGTCTTGCATAAGAGTACCTCATAGGCAGGTAGAAGTAGTCTTCTTAAAATCAGCTGTTTGGAGGATGCTTCCATGACATCAAAATTGAAGTAGTGTTTGCATCTGATGTAACTGTCTTCCTGCAAAGGCTTTGTCAGCTAGGGTGTGCATAGTGGGCTTTTCCTTGTGAAAGTTTTTTAATCAATCCATGTTTGTCTCAAAGCTGAAACCTGGCCAGAGAGGTCTGTGCCAAGCACATGCTACAGGTGTCTCCAAGGGTGTCTGTCTGCCTTACTTCTTTGGGCAGTCAGAGGGGTTACTCTGATCTCATTAGCTGGGTTGACCTTAGCAAGCAGTAGGAATGAGTCAGTAGGTTGAAGGAGGTGATGCTCGAGACCTTACATCCCCTCTGAATGTGATTTGGGCATTTTACTTTGAATCAGATTTAGTCTGTTTCCCTCAACCACCTATCACCATTTCATGTGTGGTTTGAGGTTGTCCAAATGAAACTTACCCCGTTTAGTTTTGATTGATTGCCTGCTGTCCCCTTAAGTGGGCCACTTTAAGGAATGCCACACTGTCCTGTCTCACACAGATGGCGCCGTGTCATAGCCCTCGCTACCATTATCCAAACCTTGCATACAGAAGCAGGGACAGTAACATTTGCAGCGTTTGTGTGCCTCCTTGCATTGTGGGTTATGCCATGCCGGCACTGTTGATGCTGCAAAGGACTCCATGTCCCATTTCACCACCTTTACCACTTCACACCTAGAAATGCCTGTGGCTGGCTGACTGAGAGAAGACAAGCACTGTGTTGCAGATCAGATTCCCTAAATCCTCTGCCCTGGGAGTACCTGCTGTTGTCTGTGCAACCTCGGTGAGGATAAGCTTGTTTTTCCATTGTACTGAAACAGCAAGGAGCAACACCTTCAACATCTGCATGCTCAGCCTTCTGCCAATGGTTTCTGTTCCTGAGATACACTTTTACAGGATGTCATCTGTCTCTTCACAGATGTGGTGGGAGGGGCATGCTGAGCATCTAGGAACACATCAATGCCATTTGCTGGTCTGGTAAGGATAATGGAAAGGGAGGGATTCACAGTTTTTCTCTGAGGCATCCTTTACCTTTTCTCCAACAACCATAGGTATTTTTCCAGCTGGTGAGACTTCCCTTCTTCACTTATTACCTCCTTGGTCACACTTGTTCATCATCAGCTTTGTGCAAACAAGGGTTTTTTGACTATGCCACTGCAGCTCTTTTATGTCTTTGACCCTTCGTGGTTGCTGGCGAGCACCTACTGTCTCTATAGAAAACCTTGTAGGCCTATACCTGAGTAATTCCCTGGGGTAAATGTAGTATACAGTGACTGGCACTGCTTGGGAGAAGGGTGAAGACCAGCAACCTTCAAGTGCATAACAGGGGATTGGAGCACATTTAGTGTGGATATCAAGTGGAAATTCTTGTTTTGCTTCCTCCAGGAAGAAGGTACTTTGTATGCACCCAGACTGCTTTGTGGTCTGACCTAGCATTTGGAGACAGAGGCGGAATTTGCTTCGAAACTGCAGCCCTGCTCCAAGCCCAAACACATGTGCAGGTGCAGCAGTAGTGCTTCAGAGTCTGTGATGCTGGGCCAGAGGTGGGTGCTGGGAGAGGCAGGCAGAGTGGTTTACCTGTCAAAGTTATGTTGTGAGTGAATTGTATCATGTCTTGATTGCTGTTAGGGAAATTAATTATTAGTAGTTCAGATTCACATTTAATTGCAGGTCGGTCAAATAATATTTTTTGTTCCTTTTTTGTGGTATAGTAATGTTTATGATCTGCAGCATAAAACCCCAGATGATTTTTCTCTCTGCACAGTGTAGAAGAGTGATTAGGAAAGGAGCCAGCACTCTCTTTGATGTTACTGAGAAGAAGAAATGAGGACAATTTTACAGGTTTATATGGTCAAAATTAAAATGCTTTTGTTCTGAGACCAACAGGAAACAAAAGTTGTTTTGTTTTGTTTTGTTTTGTTTTGTTTTTTTCCCATCCTTGTGTCCTATAATACAGACTAGCACTTTTCTTTTCAGTTTATGTGGTTTTGGGGTCCTGCTGACCCTGTGGGGGCAGAAACAAAGTGGCTAACTAAGTGTCTTGAGATGGGTCCAAAGATGAGTTTGCACTTCTCTTCAGTCTTGCACGAAAAGCTGTCTTCACTTAACTCAACTGTAGACGGATACTGGGCTGCCCAGGCTGGAATATTAGAGGAGCAAGGTAGCCTGTTAACTACAGTTCTTCCTAGCGAACAGAGGAGCAATAAGGAATGAGTACTGGGGGCTGATGAGCTATATGTTTGTTGGATGTGCTGTTAAAAGTTAGAATACTTGCTTTTCATACATCTAAAACTATGGTTCTAAGATAACATTAAATTGTGTTTGTCATTCCCTGTGTGGAGAGGTGTAAGCAGGCATGTCTATAAAACCCTGTTGTTCTGACATTCTATAAAATATGACAAGGAAAAAATAGTGTAAATTTTGAGTATACTGATAAACCAGTATTAAAATCAACTGGAATCATGTTGTCATGTGGTGAAACTAAGCATCTTTCTCCGTTAATTTAATCAGAATTGACATAGGAAGACATTGGAAATGCAACTTTGTTGTGGGCAATTTGTAGCCACTCATGCAGTTATTGTCCAGAAGACCCCCTGATACTGCCTGTGATTACAGGAAATTAAGCACTATCACTGGGGTCAACAGTGAAAGCAACCCATGTTATTATTTGTTCAGAGCAGTCAGGTTGGACCAGCCCAATTAGCTCTAAGATAGTGTCTGAATAGCCAAAGTACCAGTAGATGGCACTCAAGAATATGCAACCTAGCACTTTTATTTTACTGAACCCGTTGAACTTCATTGTGAAGACTTTCACTCCCGTAACACTTTAGATAATGGTAGCAGTACTGATTCTGATAGTAGACAACATAAGTAAAGCCTGCTATATGGAAAATATTTTGGACTAATTAACTCTCACTCTGTTATAGAGAGAAATAATAACTAAGAACACTGATTAAATTTTAACCAAGTGTGAGCTCCTGGGGAAAGGGAGAATTAGATGACCTCTTGAATCTTCTTCCACCTTTATTTTGGTAAGTCAATTGTTGTGAAACATGTATATGAAGTTGTAAGATTTTCTAATACAAAGAGTTTATAGTTACCCAGATTGGTGTTAGTATGCAGACAACTTCAACATTGTTGTGGTTTAACCCCAGCCAGTAACTGAGCACCAAGCAGCCACTCACTCACTCCTCCCCCACCCAGGCAATGGGTAGGAGAATGGAAAAAACACTGGTGGGTTGAGATGAAGACAGATTAAGAGATAATTAAGGAAGATAATAACAAAACCAACAACAACAATAATGATAATAATGAAAACAACAACAATGGTAATAACAATAATAATGAAAACAATAATACAAGGGCTGCACAAATGCAATTGCTCACTGCATGTGAAAGGAAGATAAAGCACCCAGATACCCAGTCTGTTTCCAAGCAGCAAATCTGCTTCCCAGCTAGCTTTCCCAGTTATAGGGAGCAAGACATTACATGGTCAGGAATATCCCTCTGGCCAGTCTGGGTTAGCTGTCCTGGCTGTGCTCTCCCAGCTTCCTGAGGGCGTGAAAGTTGAAAGTTGAAAAGTCCCTGACTTAGTGTAGACATAACAACCACCCAGCAAGGACTAAAAACATCAGTGTGTTATCAACATTATTCTCATACTAAATACAAAACACAGCACCATACTGGCTAATAGAAAGAAAATTAACTCTATCTCAACTGAAACCAGGACAACCATGTAGCCAGCAACATGATGGAAACTGTCCTTTATTTCTGGTTAGACTTCATATACCTGCAAAGAAGAAGAGTATTAGAGAAAATGTAATTTTGTACACAGGAACACTAAGAATGGCAGTAGATTGCAGTTTTCAAATATATAAAGGTTTGTTCTGGAGAGGAGGGGAGTAATCTGCTCCCCACGACTGTGATGAGTAGGACAAAAATACTGAGCTTATAAGTTATTAAAAAAAAAAAAAAAATCAGCTATCAGGAAACACTTTCTGGCAGCATGGATAATGGAGCACTACAGGAGATTGCTGTTATTACTATCATTATCTGGAGTCTTTTTAAGAACTGCTTGAAGACCATTTCTCTGAAATGGACACAGATAGCTGATTGTTAGTGCATGGTGAGGAGGAGACCCACAATGTCCTTTTCAGCCTTCATTTTCTCTGTGGTTCTGCCACTGTGATTTTACTGTTGTGAGGCATAACGAGTGACAGTGTAAACTTGAGGAAGTCACCAGAACATCACAAGTCTGAGAGTATTTCCTGTTGCTCCAGCAAAAGGGAACTAACTGTATGTGTCTTCCCCATTGTCTTTCAAGAAACTTAAATCATAGTTTTAAAATGTTACTGAATCGAAATGTAAGCCAACATATCAACTTTTTTTCTGCTTGCATTTACGTATTATGTTTGGTGAGAAATATATTTTTAATTGAATTTATAAATATCCACCTACCTTAACTATGTTTGGATATAAATTATTGTAGTAATCTGTGCATTTTCTTGTTTCTGTAAGACTAAGTTAACTGAAGAGTGATATACGCATGTGTGTTGGTGAGTGTTCTGTTATTTTCAGCAATATTACAAATTTGATTAAGTTTTCCTTAGCTAGAAAACTTTGAGATAGGATGACCCTGTGAGAATGCTAAAGAGCTACATGAGTTTGTAATGCAGTATTTTACATCATGCTTTCTCTGCCCCTTAGTAACTGAAGAATGATATGATATCCAAGTTAATTAGTTTAAAAACTACTTAAATTTTTGCAGACATATATCAATGTTTTACACAGGTTTGCAAGACAGTATGTTTGAAAAATCAGACATTAGCCACCAAAATGACTAGACTGATACTGGTAAGAGGAGCTTTCAGCATATTTCAGCAGTTTGGAATATAGATCTGTTGTGGTTTTCAGCTAGGAGAGAGTTAATTTTCACAAGAAACTGTGAGGGGACACAGCCGGGACAGCTGACCCCAACTAGCCAAAGGGATATTCGAAACCATGTGACATCATGCTTAGTATGCAAGGTGGGGAGCTGGCTGGGGAGGAGAAATCGCTGCTCGGGTTCTGGGCCATAAGCAAATCACACTGTATCATTCACTTTGTATGTTTTATATTATTGTTATTTCCCTCTCCCTTTGCTGTCCTGTTAAACTACCCTTATCCCAACTCACAAGTTTTGCTGCCTTCTTCTGATTCTCCTCCCCATCCCGTAGGGTGGGGTGGGGTGGGTGGGTGAAGGAATGGCTGCCTGGTGCTAAGCTGTGGCTGGGGCTGAACCATAATAGTCTTTTTTGGTGACCAATATAAGGCACAAAGTGTTGAGATAACAACAGATTGGAGCAGAGCATGTTAAAAAAAAAAGGTGTTATATATATTTGTTATATTAAGTAAGCAGTTGCTGGTCACAATGTTGTTATATTTGTTTACATGGCTATGGTATGTAAACCCTTACTTACTGTATGCATTCCCTGTGGTGCTGTTTATCACCTCTGGGAGAAGGATCAGGATTCTCATTTTGCTGTGCTGTGTAACATCAACTTATGATAACTTCACTGGCTGTGAGGTTAAGTTGGTATTTATATGTGGCATTGCTGTCATGCCCATACCTTGGATGATGTCTCTTGGAATTGATTAATAATCATACCAAATTTATGGGGAAAATGAGGGGAGGGGAGCATACTTCCTCCTGCTCTTTCACCTCCCTTTTTTTCCTTCAGTCTAGTTACAACAGCTTTCGAAAATTTTGAATATCCTTGGGGTGTTCAAGCC
>VXBL01005447.1:604968-631422 GCA_013400195.1 Aramus guarauna | reverse complement strand
AAAAAAAAAAAAAAGTGGGGAAACACTTGACTACCTGTCAAGGTGAGTGGAAAAAAGGCTAGAGAAGTTTTGGTCAGGGTGGACTTTAGGAGGAGATGGGGGAAGCCACTGTCAACACATCTCTCAAACCAGCACCTTACTAGTAAGTACAGACATTTCTCCCATGCTGAAGTACCTACCGGTCCTGCTCCAAGAAGGAACAAAACTTCAGATAACTCATCTCCATCTCTGTCAGAATGAACACCACTTGGAGCCAACTGATACCTGAAAATATTTTCACAGGTTTCTGCCACATTTAAAACATACTTTCTGAACATCTATTGGGCAAGATTTAGCACAAATTTTGTATTTAGTGAAAGACAGTGGAAAGAACAGCCAAGTTAAAGGTTTATGGAAGGAAGAAAAGCTATCTATTTTATCATGTAGCTGACAGGAGTTATTTTATGAGATGTACAAAACCTAGTAAATCACATTTGCATCAAAAAGAAACTACATCCAACACTGACTGAAATACATCTCCTTACTATTGCTGCAACCTGAGAGTCTGACTTTCCACATGACATTCAATAAGAGACAGAAAGAATGAGAACCACATATAGTAGAAAATAATCTATGAAACCTCTTAAAAATAAATATTTGCAAGTCCTAAAGAAAACATTAAGAAATAAGAGGTGTATGAAGAATTGTTTATGAGGTCAAACACACAAAAAATGTCTTTTTTCATATACTTATAAATTAATCCCTTTGCAGAAAGAAAAGGAAGACTAGGAGAACATATATGTCACACAACATAGAATTCCAACAATTACTTATTTTTTATTTCCATCTATAAATTTGAAAATGCAGTTGCCAGCTTTTTGGATGCTTACTGTAATTTTCCTGCAGACACTAGAGTCTCCAGACAATTTATGATAAGATTGATACATTAAGCATGAAGTGGTTTCACTTTTTAGCCCTTATGTCAAATCCACACTTTGCTTATCAATCCCTTTCAGGGAAAATACAGTTGTTAACTAAAAAACAAAAAAAACCAACCAACCAAACAAACAAACAAACAAAAAAAAGGCCTGATAAAATTGGTATGACACAATTATTCATAGCTTAATGTCCAGTCTTAGATACACTCACACACCCATTTAACTTCAGCTACATGTATCTATTGAATTTTGTGCCTGCCAATCTACACAAAATGACAAATACTAGTTTGGTTTTCAGTATAGGAATCTTTACTCTGTACATTTATTTCAAATGCTGAAGCTACCCAGAATTAATAGCAGCCACTGACAGCTGAAATTCATGTTTGAACTTTGCATTCATTATTACCAAAGATGCTGTTCACAGGCTTGTACTTTAGTATATGCTGATTGTTATGGAATTATTGGAGAGAGTTGCAGTAATGCAGTCTAAATATTTCTCATTAATAATAAACTGATCAAAAAAAAATCTTACAATGGAAGACTTTTTATCCAAAAATATTGATTCAACAGTAATAAAACTATTCCATGAAAATCCATTACCTGTTAAAATCCTATCAGAAACAAAACAGCTGAGCTTTCTACGAGTCCAGAACCCCCAAATTCCTCATCCTGTTGCTTTTCTGGATTGACTGAACAATTCCTCAAGGAGCAATTCCTTCTGAAGAGTCAACCACATGGGGAGGTAGGCAGCAGAAGCCAAAAACCAAAAACCATGTTTACACACGCACACAGACACACACAGTAACTTACTCAGCTTTAGTGACATTCTTCTAAAATACTTCTGTTTTCCTGTTCTGCATATGTACGTGCTCATATTTTTTGCAGGGATGGCTGAAGTTTCTCTGTCATAACTGTTAGACCATAGACAGATGTTTTAATAAATTACAATTTTTGCATTAGCTGAAAATTTGAATTTTCAGTTTAAAATATTCTGCATAAAATTCAAACAAACTGAATATGACAGTGCTTTTTAATGCTTCTTGGCAATTTTTGTGCAACTTTGTCTTCTTTATTCTAGGTGCTCTTCACCTGTATTGTATCTGTTGTGATGTGTTAAGACTAGAGATTTCAGAGGAAAGTATACCACTTTACACAAAGCAGAAGTTATCTAGACATCCACAGAGAAAAGTGAAGGTACATCAAGAGGTGTCAATTCTTAGAGAGGCACCACAATAGAATTTCTGAATAAAGGTAATGTTCATTGCCAAAGATTTCTTACTGAAGATATTTTTGCCTATAAAAGAAGCAGCTTTTCTTTCCTTTTGTTTCTTTACTAGTTCTAACTTTTTTTCAAGTAAAACAATACCATGATATAGTAGAGGAATATGTAATATTTCACTCTGGCAACAGCTTTAAGAGTTTTATAGTTTGCATTAAAAAGAAGATTAAATAAGAAAATTATTGACAGATCTGTTATCAGTAGTTACCAAAATCCTGCTGGTTTTCTAGCTTTTAAAACATCTGGCTGAACAATGAGCTATCATTAATATGGAAGCTTTCCCACAGGGAATACATTTTATTGAGTGTTAGAAATAGGTGACTACTAGTGTAGTTTCTTCTTAAACCAATGTATTAATGCAGACACTCCACAAGTTAATGTATAAAGTTTGACCTTTACACCTTAACTTTGCTGATACAGAATATACCATTATATTACATACCTTATACACTTATACAGTTCATAGGCTCTAATCTTCACAAGGTAGAAAATATTATGAATTTTATTATGGATGTGCCTCAATATTCCAGCCCCATGGTGCCAGATGTTGTACAAACTAAGAGATTAAGATTTAAGTAGTAAATTGTCAGTTATCTGAAACTGGGATCTTTAACTTCCACTAACTGAACAGAATGATCTAAATTACTGGGATAATAAAAAGGAGCACATATACTCTTTTATTCCTTTGACCACTTCTCTTTATGCTTGTATTTTCACCAGCCAGGAAAGCAACAAGATCACGTATGAACCTTCGATCCCAAAGAACCCGTAGTTCCAAGTGTATTTAACCTGGTGCTTGTGACGGTCCTTGAAACAGCATCACTGTTTGTTTTGTAGGTCCACAGGGAGCAGATGCTGGGTGACATGCTGACCTTAAAGTCTTTTTTATTTGTTTGTAAAGAACAGAGCACAGCCTGAAAATAAAGAAAAAATGATGATAATTAAAAATTATCCCTTACTAGAAACATATTTTGAAATGCCGATGTTTTAGCCTTCAAAGAACCCCAACCAGTAGGAGGCAATATCAAAATGCCATGCTCAATAAGCAGAAAAAAATCCTACAGCCCCCTGAAGATTGCCATGCTGCAGATATGATACAATTTTCAAATTGAAGAAACTGTGTGACTCAACTTCTCAAAAATTAGGATGAGGAAGTTAGGGAAAAAAAACACCTATAAAAATCTTAACTTCAGTACTGCCAAGGTTTTCCCCTAGGAACTTAGAGCAGATCAGTAAGTCTTATCATGTCTGCCCCCATAGTACAATGGTATCTTATCAGCAATGTTCCTGGCTAAATTCCAAGCAAGGGGAAGATCTCTCCTGAAAATTACTTTAGAATGTACCTCTGTGAGGATTTACTTAGCAGACATTCACAAAGCCGCCAAGAGAAGACATTCATTATTAATTGTGAGGTTTCAAAAATATTTATTTAGCTGCCCAAGGTGAAGACAAAGAAAATAAATGCATGACACTCAAGATTAATTAAAGTCTAAATTGGCGCTCGAATATTATTTTTTTTTCTCCAAATATGTGGCTTTTCCACTAACAATATCTGCATTAACTACTTCATTGTTCTTCTAAAACCTCTTCCAGCTTCCTTATATATCAAATTACTGGTGGACTGCTGAGGCAGAGATGTTGAAGAACTTCTTTCCTAAAACCTATTTGTAATATCCAGTTCTGAATATAAACAAGGATGGAGATACCACTGTCCCTTTAAACAGCCTGTTTCCCCCCTCTCATCATGCTTGAAGATAATCCAGCTCTCCTGGCCCTCGTTTGCTCTTCAGCGTTTCTCCATAGGATCTTCCCAAGCAGATCCAAGATTAAGTCAAAATCTGCTGTACTGAATGCCAGGATTATAATTCTGCAATGCTTGTTCCCTTCTCTCAGGATTTTAAACTCTACAGTATCATGGCCACTGGTGCAAAGGCTGCCATCATGTACTGGCACCTGAAATGGGCCCCCAGTTCTGCTGCTTTCACAGGGAAGTGCTGCCGTCCACCAGGCACGTTCCTACCAGCCCCCCATCTAAACTTTGCTCCAGACACTGATCACAAGCCACAGGGAACGTAGTCTGAAACCTCTCTTAACTAGGTTAGCAAAGATGTTCTTGCTACACTTTCTCAGACAGATCATGTCTCAGGATCCATCAGCAGAATGGTTCCTCAAATAAGTTGTAACAGCCAAAGCCATTTCTGTAGTAACAGCAGAATTTTGACCTATGGTCACAGACAGATGGATTAACTGGTCTTGCTGGAGGGTTTGTCCTGATTCCACAGAGCAGTTTATCTTACAGATTCATTAATTACTTGGCTGCTAGAATAAAATGTATCCTTACTAAGTCTATGGATGACGTGATGGTAGTAACCATTGTAGTCATGTTAGAAGGGAAGGCAGTATCTCAAATAATTTTGAGGAAGTGGGGAAATGGTCTAAGATGAAGAATGAAATTCAGTATGGTAAGTAGGTATGAACACAGTTTAAACCAGTATACGCATAAATACCAGATTGGAAACAGGACACTAGATAGCTGCTCTGAAGAAAAGGACTGCAGTTTACAGTAGATAAACCAAATGAGTCATCAGCGTCACATTACTTCAAACTCAGAAAGAGAGAGACATACCAAGAAGAGTAAGAATTATAAAGTACCTGTCGTAACTCTTTCTCTGTATTAAATGAAAAGACCTCAGCTGAAGGCCTGACTTCAGATTTGGGAACCATATTTCAAGAACAATGTGGACCAATTCATAAAAATCCAGAGGAGGCCAACAGGAACAATCAGGAACAAGGAAGCATAACCAAAGTGGAATTTGACCTGTTCAGTCTGAAGAAAACTATGGAAAGAGGTATTTATAATAACCAAAACCAGCAAGGGCTATTATAGATAAGAAAGTTGCACATCAATAGGGAAAATAAGTAGAAATGATTGTCTTAAAGTTCAGCAAAAGAGATTTAACATGCATCAGGACTGGATCTAACACCAGTGTGAATGAGCAGTATAGCCATGCCATGCATCCAGAAGCTTCTAATGAAAAAAAGGGATAATTGCCCTACCATTCCCAAGTAAATCTGTGTCTGGCCAAGGCACTGGGACACATTTTCTAGTTGTAAAGAAATTTAAGCAGTAGAATGACAAGACTTCCATAACTAGATGTTTTTCATGAATAAGTTAGACAAAGATAGGCTGATACTGCCCTGAGGCCTCAATAACGTCTTTCTTGAGTCTTGATAGTTCCTCTAACTTGAGGTTTTATAGAATCACAGAATCATTTAGGTTTAAAAAGAGCTTTAAGATCATAAAATCCAACTGTAAACCTAACACTGCCAAGTCCACCACTAAACCATATCCCTAAATGTCACATCTACACATCGTTTAAATACCTCTAGGGTTGATGACTCAACCATTTCCCTGGGCAGCCTGTTCCAATGCTTGATAACCCTTTCAGTAAAGAATTTTTTCCTAATCATAGAACCAGAGAATGGTTTGGGTTGGAAGGGACATCAAAGATCATCTAGTTCCAACCCCCCTGTCATGGGCAGGGACACCCTCCACCAGACCAGGTACCTGTTCAAAGCCCCATCCAACCTGGGCTTAAACACTTCCAGGGAGAGGACATCCACAACTTCTCTGGGCAGCCTGCTCCAGTGCCTCATCACCCTCATAGAGAACACTTTTTTTCCTTATATCTAATCTAAATCTACCTTCTTTCAGCTTAAGGCCATTACTCCTTGTCTTATCACTGCATGCCCTTGTAAACAGTCCTTCACCATCTTTCCTGTAGCCCCCTTTAGGCTCTGGAAGGCTGCTATAAGGTCTCCCCAGAGCCCTCTCTTCTCCAGGCTGAAAAACCCCAACTCTCTCAGCCTGTCCTCACAGCAGAGGTGTTCAGCCTTCTGATCATTGTGGCCCTCCTCTGGACTCACTCTAACACCTCCATGTCTTTCTTGTACTGGGGCCCCCAGAGTGGACACAGTACTCCAGATGGGGCCTCACAAGAGTGGAGTAGAGGGCAAGAATCACCTCCCTCAACCTGCTGGTCACGCTTCTTTTGATGCATCCCAGGATGCGATTGGCTTTCTGGGTTGCAGACATGCATTGCTGGGTCATTTTGAGCTTCCCATCCACCAACACCCCCAAGTCCTTCTCCTCAGGGCTGCTCTCAATCCATTCTACATCTGGCCTGTATTTGTGCTTGGCATTGCCCCAAGCCATGTGCAGGACCTTGCACTTGGCCTTGTTGAACTTCATGACCTCTCCTTGGTTTAGATGGCAACCTGAGACCATTTCCTCTTGTCTTGTTACTTGGGAGAAGAGACCAACACCCACCTGGCTACAACCTCCTTTTGGGCGGCTGCAGAGAGCAAGAAGGTCTCCTCTCAGCCTCCTTTTCTCCAGGCTAAACAACCTCAGTTTCCTTCAGCTGCTCCTCATAAGACCTGCTCTCTAGACCCTTCACCAGCTTTGTTGTGCTTCTCTGGACATGCTCCAGCACCTTAATGCTTTTCTTGTAGTGAAAGGCCCAAAACTGAACACAGTATTCAAGGTGCGACCTCACCAGTGCTGACTACAGGGGGACGATCACTTCCCTAGTCCTGCTGGCCACACTATTTCTGATACAAGCCAGGATGCTGTTGGTCTTCTTGGCCACCTGGGCACACTGCTGGCTCATATTCAGCCAGCTATCAACCAACATCCCCAGGTCCTTTTCCGCTGGACAGCTTTCCAGCCACTCTTCCCCAAGCCCGTAGTGTTGTCTGGGGTTGTTGTGACCCAAGCACAACAAGGCCCAGCACCTGGCCTGGTTGAACCTCATACCATTGACCTCAGCCTATTGATCCAGCCTGTCCACACCCCTTTGCAGGGCCTTCCTACCATTCAGTAGGTCAACATTTCCGCACAACTTAGTGTTGTCTGCAAAACTTACTGAGAGGCACTTAATCCCCTCATCCAGATCATTGATAAAGATATTGAAAAGAACTGGCCCCAGTACTGGGGAACACCGCTTGTGATCAGTTGCCAACTGGATTTAACTCCATTCACCACAACTCTTTGGGTCTGGCCACCCAGCCAGTTTTTACCCAGCAGAGAGTATGCTTGTCCAAGCCATAAGCAGCCAGTTTCTCCTGGAGAATGCTGTGGGAAACTGTGCCAAAGGCTTTACTAAAGTCCAGGTAGGGAACATCCACAGCCTTTCCCTCATCCACTAAGCAGGCCATCTTGTCATAGAAGGGGATCAGGTTAGTCAAGCATGACCTGCCTTTCATAAACCCATGCTGACTGGAGTGATTCAATATGAAATACGATTCAATATGAAAGATATCCACTCAGTAAATAGCTTTGGGTAGTCTAAGGCATCCTAGTACATTCAGTAAATAGCAACAGAACAGCATGTACATGGAAGACTGATAAAATAGGTTTCTAAGTTGTTGACAAATATTCAGCAGAAATGAGACTTTTATCAAGTTCATGAGAAACTCCAACTTAGTCTCCAGACTAAGACATAGAAGCAGAGAAGCTGACCCCAGCAGACTTACTTGTTTTATTTAGAATCTGAGCAACGAGTGCCTCTGGAATCAATATGTCTATCAGAGGTCAGATGATACTTTAAAAGAGTAAGGCTGGAATGATACAGCAATAGAAACAAGACCCTCACATGCAAAAGCAGACCCATATTCTCTTCTCCCATTGCCCTCTCCCATCCTTTCAGCTGTTTATTTTCTGCCATTATTAGAACCCCTGATAATTACTTTTTAAATGAACATAATACATGCATAAAACAAATATTTGACCTATTTCATAACTAACAAAAGGCCTTTCTGATTGGCAGTGTTCAAATGGTGTGCAGTTTTCTGCTTGCCATTAATGAGATTCTCACTCTTCAAAACATACCACTTAATTCATCATTTTAAAAGGAAAAAGAGTTGCCTCATAACTTCGCATGGAAAAGGAGTAGCACAGACAGTTTTCATATTCATGTTAGAATTGATAGGAGTTGAATACATTGATCACTTTTGCATAGGCAGATACTATTCAGTTTACATCACAAAGTTGTGCCATAACTGCCCTGTACTTCTATTAGCTCACCTGAAAATCTCAACACCACAGCTAACTGCTCTAGGATGGCAAAGCCCTTGCGATGGACATAGTTGCATCGGTAGACAAGAGCTGTCTTAGCTAAACTTATACATTTAAAGAGGTGGTAAAACAGCCTGCAAAAAAAAAAAAAAAAAAAAAAAAAAAATCCTGTTGGCATATGTCACATCTACACCAAAAGGCTCTTGTAATGAAGCTATATAACAGTATTGCTAAGACTGCAGCCTGCAATTTAGACCAAAACCTAAGCAATATATATCAGTACTATATCTGCCTGTTCCAGGAGCTTTATTATACTATCTTTATATCCAACATAACGTTGTTAGTCCTTATGAGTTTTTCTCCAGCTTGTGCACATTTTGCCCATTTCTGAAATCAAGGTCAGAAGCAGCCACAAGAGATTATCTGCCTCAAGACAGAATCAACTGGACAAACAATATGTTCTTGATCAAACATCCCTGTAACAGAATCCCTAAGAAATTTATCCCTGAGAAATTTATTGTTTTCTTGAAAAAGTAAAGATGGAGCAGTGTTTAACCCATGTAATATATATACTTTGCAAGCAAAAATAGTTCCTGAATAAGGCAGGACAGGGGAAAATGTGCACCCTCCAAACCAGAATCATAATCCTTTTTCCATGAAAATTCAGTGAGAATATGCTCCTATTTTGTAAAAAGAAGGACAACAAAGCCACAGCTTTCTTCACTTGCCTAAGTGGAAAAGTGCACCTGTATCTGAAAACACCATTAAAACTGTTCAGGTTTTGCCCTTCTTCTTTATTTTCCCATTGTCCTAGTTCTTACCACTCCTTGAGATAAGAAATGATGTGTATTGCCAAAGCATTGTCTTACATTTTTTAGAAAAGTTCCCATTTATTATGGTTTCTCACTTTCTACCAATACTTTAGCATGATGCTGTGGAATGCATTGGTTCCAGTCCTGAGCTATAGGCTTGTCTCACAGCTCTTCCTTTCTCCTGAAAAGTGAAGAACGCATAAATAATGTGCCTCTCCTGACACCTCTGGAAAGATCTTTAGACAATGGTTCCAAACACAAGTTTCTACCCTGTCAAGTAAGAGTGCTAAATGTGAAGAATTCTGTTAATGCAATGTTAAGGTTGAGATTTTCAATAAACCACAGTCAGGGAAGCCTAAATTTTGCCTCTCACAGCATTTCTAATAAAGTGCATTAAAGTGTCTGAAAAAAAAGAAAACACAAAAGGAAAACACAAAAAGCACTGCAGAAAACTATGTGCAAGGCTGACTCCAAAACCTGAAATCAGTGAGATCTGCTCCACTGATTTCCAACAGGTTTGGGGTTAATTTTTGAAGTGGTTTTTTTCCCCTTCAATACTAATATTCAAAGCAAAACATTGAAATATGAGGAAATGACAGTTTCTCCCTCCCTCTCCCCTACAGGTTCCCATTATGAATCCATGGTTTTGCTACAGAATCTCAACTCACAGAGTGCAAATTCTGGAAATGAATCAAGGGGACTGTTACAAAGTCTGAGGCCTCTGAGATCTCTTCAACATATCATGGGGTGCTGAAAGAATAGGTTGAAATGACAGGAAGAACTGATAAATAGCTAAATCATGTCTCTGTGGATGCCAGCAATAGGTTAAATGTTTATAAAGTTGTAGCTCTCACATCCTGCATAGTTTCTTCATTTTTCCCACAATAAAAAAACATGTAATAAAGATAAAAATTACAATAGAAAGGCCAAAGTGTGGGCATCCATAATTACAGACTTGACAAAAATCAGTGTTGCAGCTTGTCCTTAATCATGGCTAGTCATATTCAAACACACCTCACTCCCAATAGAACATAAATTCTTAACGGTATATAAAGACAACTCTATTCAAAAAATACTGGGTACCTGTGTTACTCTGGTCTCAAGTCCATCACATGCCTCTTGATCAAGGTTGATTCTTGGTTAACAGCCAAGAATCATCAATGGGTATTGCCTTGAAAGGTGTGCGATGGTCACTTGAACAACAACAGATGCACTTGTCCACAAGGAGAATCATTAAACATAGCTGCCTCTTACACACACACAAAGGGGAAACTGATGGTGAACATATCTGTTTCTGCTGGCCATACCTTCAATTCCCTTACCATCATCCCTCCATGGCTCCTCCAAAGGAGACATAAAACCATGTTCTGGAAAGGTAAAAAGTTACATGACTGTTTTGTCTCTTCTCTCAAACAACAGCCTTCTGCTAAAAACTGTGAGTCCTGTTGCATTTAGGATCTTTACACTTTCAAAAAATAGGACAAGGATGAAGGAGGCGGAGTGGATAAAGAGACAAACCCCCTAATGAAGAGAGTGGTATGAGAAACTACTAAAATATATGTATTTCAAACCAGTGACACCATTATAATCTCAAAATCTATTAAGCATTTTATTAAAAACTGGAGCTAAGAAATATTTCAAAACATAAATTCATTGTCAAAGCAATATTTTTCAAATGTGTGAAGGACATTTACCATCAAGTATTCAGCTGTCATCTCTTAAAATTGATATTGAGTAAGAATAAATGACCATAACTCCACTGATGTTAGTGGATTTACAGAGGTTAGAGAGCCAGAGAAAGTGAGTTTTGAATGATCTAATAACAGTAAAAGCAAGTGATAATGATCTCAGTTGTCACCACACACCTTGTCACTCATAAACAGATAAGCGTGACATGACCAAACTTTCCCAAGGGAAAAAAATCTTTGTGCTATGAAAAAAGCATGAGCGCTTCAACCTCAAGGCCAACTTTTCTGAGAATTTGAAAGCATCAGACAAGAAAGGCTTACAAAAGACAAATGGTGATCTTGTGCTTAAGACATGAGCCTGGGAGTCATGAGTCTGGAGGTTTTTTCCTGGCTTTGTCCCAACTTCCCTATGGCGTCAAGGAAGGTCTACTGGCAGCAATGACAGTGAAAGGCTACACATCCACTTTTGAGCATAGCTGTGGGAAATAGTTCAGAGTTCACAAAAGATTAAAAATAACCTGCAAAGAGGACAGAAAAAAAATACATCAACTAAGCAGGAAGGGTTATTGGTAAAATAACCCTTGGTCTGTGTTAGGCTTATGACTGGTAAGATAAGAATGAATCTAGAAATTAACAGCGCAAAAGTGGTGCACTTAAAATTAGGCCTACATCAGCTAAATAATAAGGGGAAGGGTTATTCCACCAGCAGCTCCTATGTAGAGTTTTAGAAAACAAAACTCCAGAAATCAAGACAGCAAGAGATTTTCAGGGGAACTCTGGAAAGCATGATGAAATTTCTGACCTGGTTTTGAGAATCTGCCCCTTTCTGCTGAGCTTCTGCCACAGGGGGACAAAGGCAAAATCACTCCAGACAAACCCAGCCATGCACAGCAGGATATTAATACAGCATTCCTCAGACTCTGCTGGTGTACTTCTCCTCTGTCATGATACTCCTCTTCATTCTTACCTTTCACCTTACCCTAAAACCACATTACGATAGCATTATGGATTAAGATGGCCTGTTCCATTCTGCTGCTCAAGAATAACCAACACAAGAGAGAAACCTGAC
Source organism: Aramus guarauna (assembly GCA_013400195.1). NCBI lineage: Eukaryota > Metazoa > Chordata > Aves > Gruiformes > Aramidae > Aramus > Aramus guarauna. Next base: position 619,578 of record VXBL01005447.1, on the reverse strand, counting down.
CGGGATGAACAAATCAGGTTTTTATCAGACCAATCAACTGGAATCCAACAAAGCAATAACTGGTAGACCCAGTCTGCTCTCCCAATATATCTCTTTGCAGTAGCTGCCTCACATCCTGTACATGTCAAAGAACGTGTGTCTTCACATTTTGCTAACTCTCCTCTTTTTATGCCAGGTGGCCTCAAACAGGGTAACTACTATTACTTTGATCAATGCAGAAATTTAAATGAAGCTGGTTGACAGGTCACTGACCCAGCTCCCATGTTCAGCTGAATATCCTGATTATACCCCGGACCCACACAGAAAGGCCCTGTTACATTTCTCTATGAGAAAGGAATGAAGCATGCAGTCCAAAAAGGGACCTATGGTGCATGTACACCAGCTACAGCTCTGAGCTGGTCAATGGGTGGCTGTGACCCCAGCCTACACTACAGAATCTGACCTTAGTTTTGACCTTGTCTGAGAAAACTCAGTCAGGTTTATTTGGTCACAGGAAGTTTACAACTTGTTCAAATAAATACATTTGGTGTAACCATTCAGTTTCAATATACTTAGAATTTCTTTCTTACTCTTTTTTTTTTCTCCTGCTTTTTCTTTCTTCTTTTCTCTTCTGTATGCTAATAAAAAACTTTCCAGTCTCTGATTTGGTTGGTGTAATCATCCTGATAGGTGATCTAACAGATGGAAATTACTGGAGTCCAAACTTTGTTTAAGGTTGTTCAGTGACAACATCATCTCAACACCTTTGGCTCCCTGGTAACAATTCCTAAATCAGAATTAACATGAAAAAGCTCAGCGTCAATAGCTCAGATAACAACATCTCTTTAGAGAATAAGTATCTATCCAACAGTATTACTCTTACTGAGGTGCATATCTTTTCCAGAGTGGGTCTGACTGCTTTGCCTATACTCCAGCCTGTCCAGATACAGGCCAGCTTCTGTCCAGAAGCCTTGTGGATGCATTAGCACCGTACTGCCTGAGCTACAACATTCTCCACAGGCTCCTTCACCAAAGCAACCACACCACGCTAACTCCAGAGTTCCCAGATGCAAACTATCTTGTCTCTGGCCATCTCAAAGCAGAATGACCATGCAATTGCCTCCATGAACCTGTGTAAGCAAACACAACGTTGCTTCTCTAACTTAAGAGTTCTCTGAATTCTGTATACGTGCCAAAAAATAACTGGTTATGATAACAGGAGAAAGTCTCACCATGGCATACAGACGTTATTTCTAACGCAAAACTGTAATTGTATATAGATACACACTCAAATAGGAAAAAAGGGAAATATTTTATAAAAACTGTGTATGAGGCTTAATGACATCATTATATAATAAAATGGCCTCAAAATCTGAGGTATTTTCTTGGTTATCCAGAAATCAGCATATATTAGCCTCTGACATTTGAAAAGCCTTTGTTCCCAACTAATAAAATGAGAGCAGAACAGACCTTGAAAGCATCTTAAAGTAATGGAAGATTTAATAAGAAAATGGATAGTAAGATACTTTTAGTCTAGCAAAAAATGCGAGCATATTAATAATAGATGACCAGCACTACTCAGCATGATGTAGGGATCTGTGAAATGTTACAAAGCTAAGTCCTGTGCTAGTGAAATGCTGGCTGGTAACACTGACAGCGTCAGTATGTGTGAAAGAAATCTTCCCTTGAGGATGTCCAATGGGTATATTCTCAACAACACCACTTTTCAGATTAGAAGAGGGTACTCATTTTTGCAGGCTTCCTAATGGTTCAATGACTTCATCTAATGGCACCCTCTAATAGTGCCTGCACTTACCGAGCCCAGGCAGTGGCACAGCTGCCTCAGTTACAGCTCGATCCCTCCGGGTAGTGACGCCTGAGTGGAAGGACACGAGTATCCGTAACTCCTGCTGTTCTCGGTGGGAGATGAGGTTACTCACTGCCATAGAGGAGGTGCTCAACACTTAGCACAGTCAGACTGGTATGACTTTGATAGTTTATGTTCTTTAAAGCCACGGAGATTACCCCTTAAACACCAGCATAATTTATTGGTTTGGTTTTAGAGGAAGAGAATTGAATGTGAATGGGCTGCCTTGAAAATTACTCTTCTGCCTAGATAGTTGGGCTTCACTGTCAGATGTGCTTTTGTCATTCAGAGAAAAAGGTACATACAAAAATGAAGGTTTGCCTCCCAAGAGATTAGGATTTCTTCTTCCTATTGCAGTGAATATGCTGTAATTTCTTAGCCAATTTCAGTTACTGAAAACTGAACAAATGGGTTGACAAAAGTAACATATGAAGAAAACAATGAACTCACAGTTCTTTTAGTGCAAATTAAGCAGTGCTTCTATCTACCAGCAGAAAGAAAACAAAACCTCCCTGACTCAAAATTGACCCTTCCCTCTATGTAAATGGTCAGTTCCAGCATTTTGGGGACACTTGTTTATTTTCCCATTCTGCAGAATGCCCTTAAGAGACTGACTCCTGTCTAAGAGCCTGTGTCCGGAGGTGACAACACGAGGTGGATTCCCCAACTAAGCACACAGTCAGTGCAGGTGTAGATATTTGCATGCCTCATTTTGCAGGAGAGCTAATCATGTCAGGATCAATTCAAATCTGTCAACACCTGAAAATAATCTTTCCAAAACAGAATCCATAGTTACTACGTTCCTCCTCAAACAGAAAGAGATTTTTGTCTTTGCAATGAATTTTAGCACCTCTAAACCACTTTACAAACAGTACACAATTAAAAAGAAATGTGTTCTGCAAATTATGAGCCCATCCAAATACAGAGAATTTGCCTATCAGAATGCTAATATGTTCACAGTCACTTGTGGCCAATGTAAAAAAGGAATTATGGTAACTGTATGCAGAAACATGAAGAAGCACCAAGTAGAAAAACAGCCTGAACTAGGACTCCAGAGACTTTCTGTAAGGCCTAAAGCAAAACATTTGCATGCTTCCTTTTCTGACTCCATTACCTGTTTTGGTTTGTAAGCACTTGAGGCAAGGTGTATCTCAGATACACAACTTAGTCAGAGACAACCTCAGCTGCAACATGCTTCAAATGATCTTTAAAAGTGCAAACCCAGCACCAGATTTGGGGCATTAATTACTTCGGCTTCTCAACAGATGAATAAGTAGAGTGAAGCCCTAGCAGTACTCGAGCACTCCTACATGTCTGGCATGCACAGTTCAGCCTAGAAATCTAACTACAGCCTAGAAAACTCACAGAAAACAAAGAGATTCACATAGCCAAGTATTTCACAGGTCAGATAGGCCAAGGGAACCAAATACCTAAAAAGCTAAATAACAAATAATTAAATTATTACCTGTGCAAGGAAAAGGCAAGAATCTCTGTTGCTCAGTGAGATCTCAGATTAACCTTGAGACTCTTTTGGCCACGAGGCTCTGCAGAAACAGTTCAGCTTTCAGTGCAGTAAGTTATCACACACTAGCTGAACACTAAAACCTGGAACCCTTCATGGATACAAAGACACAATGAAACTATTTGACATCAGTTTCTCCCACACTCTTTCTGCATGATCTAGGCTTGTTAAATGTGACCAAAAGAAGTTACGGTTAGCATTGCTCTCCAGCCATCACACAATACACTGCCTTTAAAAATGAAGAGTGTGTAGAAAACTTCAGCAGATCAGGGTGGATACAGGTTTAGTACCTGTCCCACAATAGAAAAAGAAACCAGGTGAATGTACCTACGTGATGGGACTCAGTAGCATCCTGGGGTGGCTGCTCCACACTGCAGTTAAGGACAAGGTTCCTGCATCCCGCATTACTGCTCTGCAAGGTGGCACACTGCATTTCAGCTGCTACAGACTACATTTTGAAAGAGTCATCAGTGCATGCAATGGATTACAGTTGTACAGATTAACAGATATAACTGGTTACAATTAAAATCTAAAACACACTTATCTTCATCATGTCTATTTTACTTATAAAAAAATACATATTAGAGAAATGAAGGGCTTCATTACTTAATCTAAGTTAAATAAAGTTTGGCACTTTGTGGTCACTTCTGGCACAACTCAGTCAGCTTTGGCTTTCATCAAACCACTATGATTAAATTATACATTAGTAATACAACTTGAAGCCACTCATGGCATCTAATATACTTCAATATACTTAAACTCATTTGTGACATTTGAATGAAGTTTGGATTTAGGCTACTGTCATTCTTATGTCTAATTTGTCACTGTAAATTCAGACTTGGAAGTACTTTTTCCATACTATTCCAGCACTCCTGTTGCAAGTCCTCTGACAATATCATTACAGTAAATAACACTACTAGTTCATTTATCAGGTATCACTTGCTCACATTGCTTCTTTTATGAACTAACCAAGCCTTTCTATAGTGCTATACAAACTAACTGTGGCTTAGACAAAATCTTACTTTGTATAGATGCACATCAATCAGATAACAACCAGGCACTTGATTTTCCTACAAGTGAAGAGAAATGGACCACAGTACCATAAATGCATTTCTGCATGCCTTTGCTTTTTCTTAATAACGCTGGAACAGAAGTTAGAGATACACACACATAGATCCTTAAGACTGGAGATTCATCCTTGGTTTTGAAAGTGCTCTGCTAAACAGCATTAATTACTCTGTCTGTTTCAACCGAGGAATTCTATCTGTCATTTGTAACTGCAAACACATTTGCCATTTCTTCCAGTTCAAAAGAATGATGCAGTATTTTTAGCCACAGGTTATGGGAGAACTTAACCACAGAAGTGAAGGATACTTTTAGGATAGAGAGAACCTTAAACCCAGTGTTCACTGGGCCCATTTACAGCCAAAAGTAAATTTTAACAGTCTTGACTAGTTTGGGGTTGGGGGAAACAGGTCTGAATCCTACTTTGATAAAACAGATGAAGATCAGAATTTGGAACTTGTTCTGAAATAGTTGGGAGGAGAGTTGGGAACAAATCATCTGCCTCAAGAAAAAAGAGGAATGGGAGAATGGAAATAGCGTATCATTTCACAGCTCGGCACTGGAGCCAAGAGTTTCCTGTTGATGAGAACAGAAACAGTTTATCAAAAGAAGGATGAGGCTGACCACCAATCTGCAACTTTCACTAACATAAGAATTAACAGGAAACAGTGGGAACTGGTGAAAACATCTTCCAAATCTGCATTTTTAAGACTTCCTGAATGCACATGTTAGTGGGTACACTAAAACAGGCACCTTACAAATGTACAGTTGGCTGACTATAGACTGATTAACAAATCTTCAGTAGCTCACGGGATCTCCCTGAGGAGACCATCTCTCTTCAGTTTTCTGAGTAGCTCCATCTGTGTTAGACGGTAGAGAGGCTTTTGAGGTTTCTATGATGTAAATCATTCAATCTGTAGGAGCAGCAAGGTTTTTGTTCCAGTTAAAATCTAAACACACTTACCTTGATGATGTCTACTTAATTCATGAAAAAAATACATATTAGAGAAACGAAACACTGCTCACTCTGCAGTAGAAATATACAGCAAGCTTTCAACTGGAAGAAATAAATAGCTCACAAGCAGAGGCAGAGCTATAAATTTTTGTGATGTTATTCCTGCATTACTATGCACTAGTTTCCAGCTTTAGAATTCTTCAGCTTTTTATTCTTTGATTGGGGAGACTAAACTTCCAAAAGGATTTTTCTCTATGCACTCCATTTTAACAGAATCCCATTTCCAAAATGCATTTAGACATACTATGAGCTCTTTTCAATCCGTCTAAAATCTGCCATTTAATTGTATTTTTTTTTCTTTTGTAGGGATGCACAAGGCTGATAAGGATTTTCATGTCTACTTATCTCCACTGTGGCTTGTGCTGAGCTTCAACTGCACACATATAAGCTCCAGAAGCACTTTGCTCACAGGAGGTTCCAGGAACTGCCAACGGGCCAGTGCAGCTGCAGCATTCTCAGAACAGCACAGAACATTCAAGGCTCAACCAAAGGCAAAAACTAAAGCTGGATGAGAAAGACTGCCATTCATTCCAATCTCCCTAGAAAATATCATCACAATATGGTTTTGCTTCCTTGGCTCTTTTTATTTAAAAAGTCTGACACTAACACAGTAACTTTACAATAGAACAATGAGAAACTGGCTTAGCAGCAGCAGCATGATAGAAAAGATAGGTAATTTTTTTTTCTTAAGATCTTGTTTTCAGTGAAACCTTGGACAGGAATTCCTCCCACACACAGAGCTGACTTTCACGTGCCTGCTGAAGAGGGCTTCCATGTTCCACTTTCTTTACACTCATCTAAATGCACCTTTCTACACTTTTCATCCCATGCTCACACATAATCTCCCTCATTATAAAAGTATTTTGGGATCTTTCTGCTCGTGGTTCATCTCCTAATTATTATTCTTGCTTTGCTTTATCTGAGGTTTCTTTGGCGTGTGTCAAAACCCTCCTTAGGGAAGTTTCATTTGGCTCATTGTCAAACATATGCTCTTTTATATATATTTATACTTACTCTCAGCCAAAACTTCTGTATTGATGAAATAAAAACACCCCTTTCCCTCACAACCTCCTTTGGAGAGATCTGTGGAAGAACCAACTGTGATTATTCAAGAGAGTCACTCTCAACGTAAATAACTGTTTTACAATTCTCTTCCTTTTTCATTTAACAAAATTTTCAATTTTACTATTCTGTGACGTTAATTTCTGTAAGGGATATTCATCTGGCAGAAACTGGTCATTGCATTAAGTAGAAAACTTTTCTTTTTCCCTTCCTTTTACTGTAATGCTGGCATTCACTAGGTGAAAGGGGTTCACTGCTGCTTTTGCTTCAACCTATCATTATAAAGAGCCTATATGTAAAAGAATGACTTTCAGCAACTTTAATGAGAGCTGGAGGGCATTCAGCAACTCGTAAGAACAAGTCCCAAATCACCACAGCATTAAAAAATCCATCTGAGCTGAGATTACATGCAAGGTATGGCTGTGTGTGAAGAAAGACAAGATGATAAGGAAGTATAGTAAAAAGTAGAAAGACTAAAATAAAATCTTTTACTACCTTTTTATTACCAGGGTCTTAAGCACGCTGTATGTTCCTGAGATCAGAGCACAGTGATTAAATCCAGCTTACCACTGTCTTTTACAGACCTGCCAAAGGCACAGATCCATACTGAGATTCCAAAGATTTAACTGGTCACACATGGAGAAAAAACAAAACAACCAACCAACCAACCACAACAACAACAAACACAAAAAAACACACACACACAAAAAAACTTAAAACCTGTCATAGTACTGCTGGCACCGCTCTGTCAAGGAACTGCAGGTCTTGCTAAGTGTAGCTGTGTATGATTTGAAACCTGCTGGCATACCCTTTAGGAAGGTATACATTAACTGCTCTTGATAGATGATGAGAAAACTGTTTCATCTTAGACAAATCTGAGCTGCTTCAAGATTCAAAATGACACATTTTCTATATGCTATTGCCCAAATTCTATTTTCAAGGTAAAATGTACTAAATAAAAAGCAATAAGAAATGTTCTTCTTTCTGACCAATGAAAAAGATGAAATTTATGCAAAATCAATGTAATTAACATTATTTTTCATTTTGATTTAATGTGACTCCTAAAGCTTACAAATGCCTCCCTATGCTGACATCCCTAGCAAAGATACCATGCCCAGTGTAAGCAAAGGCAGTGCTGTCCTGCTAGCACCACTGAAAAGACATTGGCAAAAAGATCACTTTGGTCTTCACAGTACCACGGCCAACAACCTTGACCCTCCTAGTGTAACATAAAAGGTGGAAATTACAACTAATATGGAGATGATATTTTTATATTGATGCTGTATCAAGACCGCTAACATTTCATATAAACCATGATGACATTTGCCCTCATCTAACTTGCAGTGAATTTCAAAATGTGACCTCGAGGTGAGAAACTGTATCATATTATCTCTTGAACCATGCAGTCACTTATTACTGCTCCTCTATATTACTCATCTAGAACCAAAAATGTGCAGTTCATTTCCCCATACAGATAGAAATAACCAGCTCTTTGCCCCAAAATGACTGTTTAGCAATTAATTACAGGACTGACTGAATATTTTGCTTCAATACTAGTGAATTCAAAAGATCTGACATACTACATTGTATCACTGAATTATTATTTGTGAAACAATAAATGTCAAGGCCATCACAGGTACTTATTTAATTTAACACTGAAGTGTGATACCAAGAGATACAACTGAACACAAGGATTGTTATTGTTATTTCAAGCTTATTTCCACAGTGTTATGCCCACAGCAAATTAAGAAACTAATTATTTCAAAACAACCTCTATTACTGTGTACTTTAAATACCTTCCTCATAAAGAGCTGAAGGCCCTTATTCCTTACACTCTGGTAAGACCATATAATCACAGGATAACCTAAATTGAAAGGAATCTCTGGAGGTCATCTGGTAAAACCTTTACTCGTAGCAGGGCTAAACTCAACATCAGATACACTTCAGTTAGATCAGGTTTTTCAGAGGTGGGTTTTGAATTTATTCAAGGATGGAATTTCCACAACTTCTCTGGAAAACATAATCCAATGTATGACTGCTCTCCCTGTGAATTTTTTTTTTTCCTAATATTTGATCAGAATTTCCCCCTTATTGCATCGTGGGCCTGCTGCCTCTCCTCTTTTCACTGAGAACATCCAAGAAGAGACCATCTTAGCAATATCTGTACTGAATGCATGAATTGATTCCAGTCCTATTCAAGTGAAGTACAAAACCTCCACTCACTTTTCTTGTGCAATATCAGGACCAATGACCTGTGCAACTGGTTTGATTCTCTCTTTGCTCACCTAATCAGATTCATTTATTTGTGTGGAAAAGTAATTTGGATATCATAGAGGAGCCAAAATGCAACACTTTTGCCAGAAAAATGAAAGAATTGTGATTTTATTTCTTAGTTGTCAACTTAGCTGATTGGTCCCAAAACTAAAACAATCCACTTTATTGCTGTAAGATGCATGTAAGAAACATACAGATTGAAAACGTGAACGAAAATGACTCTTACAAGTTTTTATTTCAGATCCAAACCTTACAAAATCAGTAAGATTTAAACACCACCTAATCAACTGCAAGTGCAGCCAATCCCATACGATCTCTAAACATCAACCTATTATGTCAAGTTCTGCAAGTCCTATTCAAATTCCTTTTGGATCCACCAATACTATCCTTCTGAATTTCAACGATTTCCAAAAACGCAATCTTTGTTTCCTAGTCCCAAGAACTGTGTCATGGCAGAATGTAGCAGATCTTGAAACAGAAAGAGATCAACAGCATATTCCAATATTTTTAAAATAATTATTTTTAAAACTGACTGATATTATAGACAGGAAGGATAGCTATGTAATTCCAAATTTTCAGTGACTGAATTGCCATTATTATCACAGAAATCTTAACTCTTTCACTTCAGCATTGTAAAAATATTCATTAAATGTTTATATGACAATTGAGCAGCAAGGAATTGTAGAAAAATAGTCTGCTGTGGAGAATGGAGCCTAAACCTGAGCAAGAATTACATGGCTTTTTTAAGAAATTTACCCAGTTCAGAAGTTTCCGAGAGCTCTTAAGTTCAGGGTTCTTCACATTCTGAATTCCCAAGTTTGGATCACTGAACTGAAAAAAGTACTAGGTGTAGCTTTGGCAGGAGGGGATTTCACTACTGAGGCTGAATTTCTGGTGCATGGAGTTGTTAAACACTACAGTGCTGATGCACTGGGAAAGTGGTTGACTAACACGTATCTCCCAGCAAGTTTGTACAATAAACCAAAAACACAAAATGAAAACCACTAATTGTTGTTACTCTTTTGTCTCCGATGAGAGAGAGCCTAAAAATGACATAGTCTCATACATCTTTTGGATTGCAAAGATTTAACTCAAGTAGTTCTACTGGATGCAGTGTATTACGTCCAATCTTAATGTTAAATGCAATTATACACCCGTACAACAAGCAGATCAGCCTCTTAGGCACAGCCACCGACAACGGTTACGTGTTTTGGGGATGTCGTTTGAGTTACCGAAGCAAATCACGGTTCCCACATCAGCTGCCTTAACAGAAAGAGAAACATCCTGCAACCAGAGCATTGTTCGGGGCTAAAATCCCAAGCCTCCTCCACCCCTGCTAGTACAATAGGCACCCCCTCATACTTCCTCCTCCTTTATCAGTGGACAGATGCTTCATCTCCAGATCAATGGGCCAGTGATTCTTTTACCAACATAAAAAGATGCAGCAATTTACCGGTTCAAAGATTTTACTTTCTCAAATTTATCAAATCCCTTGAATCCCTGAGCTATTAACTGAATAAATGTTATCTGTCAGTTCTAACATACAAGCACAGAGCACCAAATTCATGTTAGAGTTTCCAGCTTTATAAAGCATTTTAAAATGAGATTAAAAGCTATGCATGGCATATATCGCTTCCTCACATAATTGCTGAAATTCCACTATGTACAGTAACAAATGATGAAATGTTATCATTCAGTCTAATGGATATAGACTCATCTCCAAGCGTAAGGATTTACATACATCAGTATAATTAATGTTAATGGCAATCACAAATATAAATCTTCTGAATATTGAGAGGAATTAGTCTGTTAAAATGACCAATTGCACTCCCCAAACAATTGCTAGTCAAAACAATAATAGGTAGAAGCTGTGTTTCCACTGGAATAATTTCCCAGTGTGGACTGCTGACAAAGTATTTGGAAAGTAACAGGTTAAATATGGAACAGCCTATTTTACACTAACTATAGTGGATAAAACATACACTTCTAAATCAAGACCTATACAATGAACATAGTGCAGGAAAGTCTAAGGATAAATACATGAAATGAGATTGTCAAAGCAATGAAGGGGACTTAGCTATGTGCTTTCTATTAATCTTCCCTTCACCACTTTGAAAATCTCATTCACAATCTCCATTATTTAGAGTTATTCATGTTTGTACATCTGTATACTTCATGTATCAAAAACTTCCACTTATTGTAAATATTGAAACAAAATTATCCTGCGATGGTAGTTTCTCAGAAACACATTGTCAAAGCAGCATGAAGGTTTTCACTGTGTGACACATATTAACATCAATTGGATTCACACAGCTAAATCTCTCTGCAATTCATTGTCAATTTACCCCTTCCAGAATTTAGTATTTTTTGACTTTGTTTTATTTTCCAAAGATTTTCATGTTTCAGTATTCTATGGCATGGTGGCTACACTAGCATTGGCACCATCTCTGGCAGCTGCTTTAATTTTCTAGTCCAGACAAGGCCAATATCTGAGACTTCAATTGGCACCAGTAAGAATTATGGCTGTAATCCAAAGGATTCATATATGGTCTATTTTCCTGATGTATACATAGTTCCTAATAGTCTTAATGACAGATTAATGCACAAAAAGATACATATACACTTCTGAGTTCTTAGCTTGACAACTTTGGAAATGGCAAGTGACAATGCTTCAGCCAGGAAGAGCAAAACAGTAAAAGATCACAGTTTTTTTTGAGGGGGCATGATATTGTTCTCCTTACGCAAAATTCCCTTGGCTTTCAGAAGCAGAATCTACCTGCGGAGGTTCAAACAAACAGTGCAGTTAACAGCTTTTCCTGAACTGGTCCCACCTAGCCTCCTGTCTCAGTGATTATTTCCAGAATCCTATATTACACATAATGATATGGATTCATGTTAAAGAATGAGGTTATCAGTAAACGATAGAAGACTAACTAGAGATTGTCCTTGGGATTACTGAATTCGACATTAAAATGTGTTTATTATAAAATGTAAAAGCTGTCAGCCAGAAATAAACATTTTCATGTATCAAAACACAACTAAAAACTGGTATTATTGTCATTTTTATGTCAAAATCCTCCAACTGATAAACAGCACTGAAAATTGCAAACAAATCTTCTTGAAGGTAATACACTTAATGCATTATTATTAGAGAAAGGGTATTTTATTGACTGTCATACAATAACTGTTTTCCTCTTCACCGTGTAATTCTTTATCCCAGCATCATATAAGCATGCAGACTAGGCAAAAGTTAGAGAAGATGACAGTTTTAAGGAATCAAGAAACTATGCTTTGAGGCCACTAAACACTTCATGTGTACATGAACACTTCTTTAGAACAAGAACCAAGTCTTTAGTATGAATACATTTCCAGGAATTTGGCTTTTTTACTTCTCATTATCTTATACCAAAAAGAATCTACATAGTACATGTATGCTATAAAAGGCATTGCCAACTGTGTTTTGTAAGATATCTCTTTCTCAGGTGATATCTAAAGGTTAATCCTAAAGTTAAGGCTGAACTGTTCCGAGGCCCTTTGCTGACATGACCAGAATATGACTAAGGTGAACAACTTTCTTTTTTAAAATACATGCCCATCTGCCCCCTTTTCTAAAGTTTTTCCTGTCCTTATATGAATAACCTGTACTTCTACAATGCTACAGATTAACACTACAAGTGCTTTGGGTTTTGTAACATTTAATCTAAATGTTGTGCACCGTCAGTAATACTTCTTTCACCTCTCCATGAATGGATGCAAGGTAAAATAAATCTTGCTTAATGACAGTAATGTCCAGGGATGCAGTTTCGTTGTGTGTGCTTTATACTCATGACCTCTGAGATGTTAGAAAAAGATCTAAAACCGCCTGTGGTGACAACTTCTACAGACATAAACTGAACACTACCAACACTGAGATCACAAAAAGTACCTGAGCTTTAAGTTCATGTCTACTAGATTCCTTCTTGGATCTAAACCATATTTATCTTTAAATGAAAATAAATTAAAATGAAAGTATTTAACCTACAGACATTTATCAGCACCTGAAAGACATGGATATGACAGTGGAACATTATTATAAAACAGGTAAGTACAGCAGAAAAAACTACATATTAAAGCCATTTTTTAAAGTTGTTGTATCACCTGATAGGTCTTTTATAAAATACAAATCTTTTTGTGAAAGACTTTATATGCATTTCTCTGCAGATTATGGTGCCTATTCACACTTCACTTCAATTTTTATAGCCTCCAAGTAATTCTACAGAATAGTAAATACAGTTATTATAACCTTCATAACCAGCGGAGAGATATATTTGAAGAAAAAGGGTTTGTTTCCCCTCTTGCATGCACTGAAGTAAATCAAGAGTGATTCTGCTGCAGTCAATAGGATAGTATCTGCAAAACTGATGCAAATCAAAAAAAAAAGGGCCCAAAATGTACAAAAAAAGCTTTCTTCACACCAGAAGTACAAATCACACATCATCTCTGCTTTTTGGTGAGGTCGTGCCATTGAAGTACTTACACCACACTTAGCTCCACCACACTAAAGCATATCTGAATAAGGTCCAGACTCGCACTGGAAACAATGGAGGCACACCAGTTTACACAGGCTGAGAATTTGGCATAAAGCCTTAAAAATGAATGAGGATCTTCAGATGAAGTAATTGTATGTATTGGATTTAAGTGTATTATCCCTGAAACAGAAGCAATTTCAAAGTGCTGTAACAGAAAACTGGAAAGATTAGGAAAGGATTAGGGAAAAAAAAACCAAAACAAAACACAAAAAAAAACCAGTAAATGCATCCCACTTTTTTTCTTTACAGACACATGCACAAGGAACAGCACTCATCTTAAGAAAGATCATGTGTCAAAATGATGACTCTGAGTCACTAGAAAAGAGAAAAATCTTTTAAAATACTCTTGGGACCAGAGACTACTGTTAAAGGAAGAGCATTATTTTATCATCTGGCTAATGAGCGAGAGGAAGGATTATTATTGTTTGGCGTGTTTTGTCTCGACAACTCTTTTCTCTGAAACAAATATGCCAACTTCAGTAAACAAAGAGAAGAAGATCCACCGTTCTGCTGTTTCAATTGCACACCGAGGAATATTTAATCAGAAGAAAGGAATCCCAAGAAAAGTCACAAGAGAGGGCTGGAAGATTCCGCTTTTACAAAGNGAGCGAGACCTCCTCGAAGCGATGCCGGGGCGGGGGGAGGCTCCCTCAGGCAGGGAGCGCTGACAGCCGCCCGGGCTGAGGCGCCGCGGCACCCGCCCCGGCCCGCAGCCTCCACCCTCCCCAGCCACGGGGCCGCTCTCTGCCCACGCCGCGTCCTCCTCACCTCGCACTACAAAACTTACGGGCAGGGGGCGAGGAGCGGGCGGGCCGTCGGGGCGGCGGGAGCGGGGCTGACCGCCTGCACTCGCACACGGCGCGGACAGCTCCGCTGCCGGGGCAGCGGCGCTCCGTGCCCCCGGCGGCCGTACGCGAGGCGGGAGGGAAAGCACCCGTCCCTTCCCGCCCCCCGCGAAGCCGAAGCGTGCCCCGGGGCGGGCGGCTGGGCACTCACCAGCTGCAGGGAGCAGAGGAAGATCAGCGTGCAGCGCCCCGTACAGCAGCCCATGGTGGCAGCTGGCCGCGCCGCGCCGCCGGAGAGCCGCCGCTTCTCCTCTTCTTCCCTCCCGCGCCGACGCGGCCCTGGAGGCGAAGCGGGGAGCNAAAAAAAAAGAAAGAGGCGGCGATGACGGTGTTTTTCCCGCACCCCTCCCCACCGCGCTGACACAGGAGGTGGGCGGCCCGCGGCGGCAGCGCCCAGCAGTGCCCGGCCCGGG